>ML098295.1:0-16455 GCA_003697995.1 Taxidea taxus jeffersonii | reverse complement strand
CCCCCCCCCCCCCCCCCCCGCCATGTGTCTGTCCTGCTCCAGGTAAGATGCAGCCATGATGAATGAAGCTGCAAGGTCTCTGCCCTTGTGTTGCTCACCATCCAGGGAGACAGCCCCAGACAGATGAGGACACTAATCACAGCTGTAATCAAAGCTGTGATGGGAAACCAGCAGGGGCTGACGAGGAGCAGAACAGAGTGTGGTTTGGCCAGAGTGGTCAGGATGGACTTCCCAGAGGAGGTGACATTTCAGTGTGTACAGGCTACATGGAGATGAAATTTTATTTTAAATGCAATAGGAAGGGATAGAAGGGGTGAGTCTAGGATGTGGCAGGATTCTGTTTGGGTTTTCAGGTCACTTTTGTCTCTGTGGAGCAGGTGTGAGAACAGAGACTCCCAGGAGGAGGATTTTGTAGAGAAATGGGGACTGGCTTGGCCAAGGTTCCCAGGAAGCAGGCTCTGAGATCAAGTAGATCAGCACCAGAAGGATTATTAGGGGGCCCTTGGAATCCACAGGGGGTGAAGGGATTGAGGAGAAACAGGAGTGGGTGGAGGTCCAGGCTCATGACAGCCTCAGTCTGCCCCAGGGGGGACTTGTCCTGAGTAGGGCCAAGTTGGCCAGGCCTTTACAGCCCTGCATCCATCAGTCAGTGGCCACTGGCCAGCCGGGAGGGATGAGGTGTTGGCAGGATGGCCATCTAAGTTGAGGCCAGCCCGGGGCTGACGGCCAAGGGCTGCCTACTGATGGAGATCCTAGCAGCTATGGCAGCCAGTCCCCTCCCCACCCCTACAGGATCTGGGAGGCTTGTCTGTGTCCATCACAGCATCATGGCAGCGGGAGAGCATGGGCTCCCTGAAGGCAGGCCTCTCCTGTGCCCAGGATGGCCGTGAGCCCAGAGAAGCAGCCACTGGACATGGGCACAGAGGTGGCGCTGGCCCAGATCCCTGTGGGGCTGAGGTACTCTTAATATACCCGCTGCGGCCGTGTCTCAGCTCGGGCAGCTGTCTGCCTCCCTCTGTCCCCACCTCCCAGTCCAGCACCGGCCCTGGTAACGAGAAGGTCAGGACAGCACCTGGCTTATGCAAAGTGCCGCAAGCCGGCCGGCAGTGGTGGGAGGGACATGTGCCCACCCAGGACGCCCACCCTCCATTGCCCCAGCCACCTCCACACCACCGACATCTGGGATGGGTCGTTCCCTGTGGGGAGCCATCCTGGGCATGGCCAGATTTCAGAACCCACCGGCCCCATGCCAGGAGCACACCCCCTCCCCCTGACCTTTGACAACCCAGACTGCCCCCAAGCACCAGCAAATGTCCCAGAGAGCAGGAGGATCCCTGACAGAGAAGGGTGGAGCCCACGTAAGACCAACAGGACCCTGGAGAGAGAGAAGGGAGGGGAAGCCCTTGGGCTGTCCTCAGGTCGGGAGGAGCAGAGAGAACATCTCCTGCTGTGGGGGGAGCCCAGGAGGCTGGGTGGGGTGCCGCACGGCTGGACCAGCACCGCCTCCACGAAGGCCGCTAAACCCCAGGACACGAGGGACACAGAGGCGAGCAGGAGGCAACGCTCATCTCTGGCTCTTCCCCCCATTTTCCGATTTTTATCTCCCCCTTTTCCCTCCCTCTCTGTGCCATTCCAGATTATCCCTCCCTCTCTGTGCCATTCCAGATTAAAGCTTGGGGGTAAAGTAATCGTGATTTGGGCTTCCCCAAATTGCTTCCCGGGGACCCAGACACTCAAAAAGGCCATCGCTTGCCCCTCTGGCAGCCAGATGCCCTCTCCCAATGCCACCCCTCCGACCCTGTCCACGTGGAATATTCCACAAGGGGACGCAGAGCATCTGCACCCCCACGGCCTAGCCCTCACCCAGCGCAGGAATGTCCTTCTCATCCTCTCCCTGCGCCGTTCCTTGGGGGTTCCTGCCGCCTTCAGCTGAAATAACACCAGGCCTGCAGGGGTCCAAGCCTCTGTGGGAGAGGGCTGTGGAGACAGCCGTGCTCCGCTTGGCCTGGGAAACCTCTGAATTCCTGTTTACCCGAGCCGCTGGCCAGCATCCGGCCGTGGGGTCCTGGCTCCTGCCGGGCCTCCAACCTTGCCAACCCAGGTTCAAGGGCTTGGTCTCTGCCAGCTTTCACACCCTTTGCAGCCATTCCCGGCCACCTTGAACCAGCTCCGTCGTTGCCCCAGCCTCTCTCTCAGCCCCCACTGTGATGGCACAAGGGGCCAGGCTGGAGAGAAGGCACAGTGGCCCTGACTCATGGAGCTGAGGCGTAGAACACAGGAGCCCTTCTGGGTACCTGTCACCCTTGCTCCCCACATTCATTTGGCTCCGAATTGGTCAACAAATAGATTCTGGATATGAGCGCTTCTTCCAGATCCCACCATGCTGCCTCCACACACTTTCTTACCCAGATACCTGCAACTGCCTTCTCCCGGCCTCCTGGGCCTGCCTGGGCCCCAAGTCTGCATCTCAGCAGCTAAAAATGTCCTGTTAAGGCACAAGTCGAGTCCTATCACTTCTTGGCTCATGCTCTTCCCAAGGATCTCATGACATCTTGGCCATGACCTGGGTCCCACAGCACCACCCCTTGCCTTTTTGCACACTCTGCCCACTCTTCCCTGGCTCCCTCTGCTCCAACCCACCCTGCCTCTTTGCCAGTCCTTTGATGCCCCAGGGCCTTTGCACTGGTTGTTTTGTCCACTTAAAGTAGGCTCCTTGCCATTCCAGTGGGTTACTCCCTTATTTTCTTTAGATCGTTACACAAATACTGCCTTCCCTTGGAGGCTTTATCTAACCACCGTACATTTAAATTGCACAGAAACACACTTGCACACACACTCACCTCCCCTCCCACCTTCATTTTTCTCCATAGCACTTATCAGCACCTGGCAGCAGAGTCCAATCACCCCCAGGGCCTACTCTTTGGAAACGATTCCAGCTCAAGATTCCCGATTCTGTTTACTGACGACTATGGGCTACGAGGGTCTCTTTCTTGGGGGTAAAGCTCTGTGGGACCTAACAATGCTCACAATAGCCACCACTTATTCCAGGTTCACTGCATCCCAGGTCCACGCAAAGCGTCCGACAACGCCGTCCCACCAAATCCTCAAGTCAGCCCTTGGAGATTGGAAGGATTATTAGCCTCATTCTGCATAGGGATGTCATCCCTCACAAGCACTTCTGTACTGGGGACTCACACTCACTGCGGAACAGCTCCTTGAACCTCAAGTCCGAATGCCACCCATGCAGGTCAGAACCAGGGCAGGTGGGCTCCAGCCGCAGGAAATGACACCCTCAGCCAGGCCAAGCCTAGGCTCCTCGGCTGGGACAGATGCTGGCCTGGGCTTTGCTTGGGCAGGGAAATTTGGCAAGACTTTTGGGGTCTGAGGCACGGGTGGAAGCCTTGCTTGGGACAAGGAACAAGGGACAAGGGAGCTCAGACATGACACCCCACCCTTCTCGGTCTTGGGCTAACACCTCCCCAGGCTTGTGGATTCTAAGACTGTCCAGACCTCCTGGGAATTTCTTCAGGGCTCAGACTAGAGAGCTGGGCCATTCGGAGCAGCAAGGGAGATGTTCCCCAGGCACATTAGAAGGAGGAAGCCGGTTGGGAAACCAAAGCTTTATCTACAGTCCTTGAGGAATCTGAAGATCAGGCAGAGTGATTGGGCTTTTAGAGCGTTTCTAGCCTTCTGTGCCTGCACGTCTGTGTTTGTTAACGTAATGTATAAACCTCATTAAAGATACGTAGGCATTTGTTGCTCAACATCATAGTAAAGACTGTCTTCCTTGTTTTCAGATGACGCGTCCTGATAAGAGCAGAATCATTCAGAGTCATCGTGCTCCGCACGGAGCTGAGCTTGGAATGTGTGTCTGTTCCCTCATTGAGGGCTCACAACTATGCCGGCCGTGGGAGCAACGACGCCCCAATTTTACAGGTAAAGAAACTGAGGCTGAGAAAGCTTGAGTAACTTGCTTGGGATTGCAGAGCTGGGGCTGGCTGTCCCGGCACTCCCTCCCAGAATCTCCCAGAGCAGAGGTCCGGCTCCCTGATCAGGCTCCGAAGGACGGGCTGTGTTCTCCCCTAAGATGAGATACGCACCACCCACAGCCCCAGGGAAGACCCAGGTGGCATGCAGACAGCGCCGGAGGGAATATCGTCTTGCAGAGAAAGCAAGCTCGTTCTGCAGGTCCTTCCTCCTTCGTGGAGAAAGTCTCCTGGGGGTGCTAGCATGTCTTTAACCTCCTTCCCACACAAGAGTAATAGCAACCACCAAAAAGGGAGCCTCGTGCGCAGAATCTTCACGGGCTGCCATCCCCGGCCGATGTGACGAATAACGGCGACCGTGCCTGTGTGCTGTGTTTTGAGGGGTGCCGTCCGTTGGCGGCAGGTGACTCTACTTTCCCAAATACTGCCATCACAGAAAGCTCCCACTTCAGATACATTTATCTGACTTGAGAAAGCAGAGTGCCTTAATGTAAAGAAATCCGTGAAGGAAATAAGAGTTGTCCAAAAATAACTGAGGCCGATTCGACCCGGTTCTAGCCCAGGGTCTGCCGGAATCAACCACAGGGCTGTCAAGGAAGGGAGAGAAGGCGTGGAGTTCAAGGTCTCTCAGCCTGGGCAGCAGTGACGTCTGTGACCAGAGCATTCGTTCTCCGAGGCGAGGGTCCTCCTGTGCCCTGCCGAGTGCCGGGCAGCATCCTTGGCCTCTCGTCCACCAGATGTCAGCAGCACCTGCCACCCCCAGTCCTGATAGTCCAATGTCCCCAGACCCTGCCGCATGTCCCGAGGGAGAACTGTCGTTCTAGTGGTAAGAGGGGACCCGGAGAGGACTTGGAAACCTCTCTGGCCATCGACCTCCAGAGGAACCCAGCAACAGGGCTACAAGCCGAGAAGCCTCGAGGGGAGGCGGGAGGGCAGCCGCCCCAGGACGCACCCACACCTACATCTCCGAGCTGCTGAGGGTCACCCTGGGACTCACAGAGCCCAGGCGGGAAGAAGCAGAGGCACAAGAGCTATTTAGGATCCCGCCTCTCCCTGGGTTTGTGCAGCCCGGTTCCCGGAGAGACTGCAGCTGCACGGGCAAAAATACCCTGGCTGTTGTGACTCGGGGAGCTGCTGGGTTCCTCTGTGCATGCGGAGGGTGAGGGGGCGGGGGCGGGGAGACGCCGGGTTGGGGGGAGAACAACAGAGCAGGAGAAATCCAAATGGAAGTAGAGTCTGAAAGGAGAGAGGGATGGGAGGCGAGGACTGTTTCTTCACCTAGAACCTTAGATGCCAGAAAAGCTCCCTGGGACAACGAGGGAGTGGACGGGGAGGTGGTGCGCCCTGGGTCCCCACCGCAGCGCTTCTCGACGTTGGCCACAAAGACAGCCGGGCCAGCTGGGAGCAAGGGGACATCACCAACGCCCCGCCCAGGGTTTCACGTGCACACCTGAGCAAGGACCAGTTTCTCCCTGAGCTCACAGCCTAGCAGGGCAGTCCCGGGAAGCTGCTTCTGTTTTATTTCCAAATTACCACTCTCGGCTGCATGAACTTTGTGTTTTCCTTCCTGCGGGCCTCCCTGCCCCCAGCCCATTCTGTTCTGTTGATGGGATTTTTAATGTTTCTGGCCGATTGTTACTACATTAGGGACTATGCCAAAGCTGTGGGAAGCAGCAAGATCCTCCTTATCACTATGTCATCCCTAAGCTCGGGGCGACGGCACCCCGAGGTGGGATCTGCACCCTGCAACCTCAGCCCCAGGGCATGACCCCAAACAACACCATCAAGCTATGTCCACGCAGCTTCACCGTTCTCAGGAGGAAAGAGGTAAGCGCTCCCCCAGATACAGAGCAATGAGGGAAACGCTGAGCCCAGCAAACTGGCGGGAACGTTGAAGATCAGCATTTCTGGAAGTGGGCATGGCGGGACCTCTGGCTGCTGACCTCTGGTTAACAGATATTGCAGGCAAAAGGGGCTACCTGTGGAAATGCAGAGTCCGATCTGCAAATGCACAGCACCAGTCTCTCAAGGGCACGGGCCATTCAGCGTCTCCCAAGTTTATTTGACACTGCATCCCCTTTTACTCTTGGGCCGAGCACCCCCCAAGGACCAGGCCTTTTGGCAAATGCTGAAGCAGGAAGACTGGGCATGGCCAGGAATGCGCCCAGCTTCACCCAGACGCAGACGCATTTTTCTCCCTTCCAGTCTGGTTTTGCCCGAGCAAACACACCGAAGCCGATTGGAATGCCAGACCCGGAGAGACACCTGGTCTGTCCGGGCACTGCAGTTTCCCAAGTGGCTAGCCACGTGTTTGGACACAGTCAGCTTTTAGAAACTATTTCTTGAGGGTGAATAAGTAAGCGCAAGGATGCTAACCTGGTGAGTGACCTAATTGTGTCTGTGTTGTCCCCTCCTGAGATCTTCAAGGAGGCACTTCGTAAGAATCTCTTCTGCTCCGATGCCCGAGTGGCTGACACGGGGGGCAGCTGGCGACACCCCTTACCTTTACTCCCATCTCTCAAAATGGGGTGCAGGCAGGCTGGGCGTACCCCAAGGAAGGCGCAGCCCAGGTGCCCAGAGCAGGGAGGAGTCAGCCTCGGGGTCCGCCCCGACGGGGAGCCCTCCTTACATGGACTCCTTGTGGGTCTCGCGCAGAGCCGGTCTTCCCAGAATGACTTGCCAGGGAGACTTATTTTTCCGTTAGGAAGATACAGACATATATTGTAGAAGAATGAGAATTGTGAGAGTTTTCCAGATGAAACACAGGCTCTCGAGTAATTCCAACCTTGTAGCCCCTCCCCAGGTCCCAGGGAGACAAGCCCCGGCTTTTACTTCCAGGGGAATCTGGGTGGAAACGTTAGAGAAGTTCCGACTCAGCTGGGCTGAAGATTAGAAAACAAAGGGAGCATTTAGTTAGTGCTTGGAGCTCCTGAAAACCATGTTGGGAGTGAAGCCGCGCAGGCGTGAGACTGGGGGCCCCGGGAGTTCGTGGGGATGCTCACCAAGGCCTCTGCACAGGGTGGGAAGCAGGTGGAGGGGTGCGGCCAGGGGCGAGGGTGAGCCGGCAGGGAGCACAGAGAAGGAAGGAAAGTCGAAAGTCCGTGGGGTTGCTAGAGGTGGAGTGGGGCACAAGTGGGGAGAAAGGGGGGAGCACGTGCTCATGTAGCTAGAACATCTCTGCCCCTTCTCTCCGTGTCCCAGACCCACCCCTCCACCTCCCCCTGCATAGCACCTCAGTCTCTCACCCCTGCACTCCATCCCCTGGGCTCCTACCCTGTATCTACCCCAGTGTCATCTTGTATGTGCCCTGGGTCTCTGTGCCCCCCGGTTAGACACCAAGTCTCCAGCATGTTGGTGGGACCCTCCTCCTCCCACCCTTGCCAGCCCCTCCCAGCTCAGCCTCCCAGAGCTTTCCAGACACCCTGCTCTCTGTCTCCTCCAAGCCAGAAGATGCTGGATCATTCCCACGGGCCTTTGGAAGTCCTGGACTCCTGAGGCACTGTGCTTAGGGAGAAGTCGGCCCCGTCCCACGGGTCCCGTCGAGATACCCTGTTTGGGTTTTCTGAAGCTGCCCACACTCTGAAGGACTGGTCTCCCAACCCGACTTTGCCAGTTCGGGCTCAATTCATCATGACCTTGATTAACCAAACTCAATTAGCCAAGCGGACAATCCTGGGGAAGGAAGCAGGCCAGCCCCACACTGGACAGTCTGCTGTGGCTAAATGAGCATGAACGCAGCCATCTGCCTGGAGAGATAAATATTACAGTCACCATTAAAGCATGGATGAGTTGTTGAGATTGTACTAAACACAGAGAAAGTCTGCAGCCACTCGATGACCATGAAGTTAGAGGTTAGATGCTAAATCTGACACTAGGAGCCTCTATCTGGCCACTGTGGGGCTCATTCCAGGGGCGGGCTTATCCTCCGGTCTGTTTTGGCCACATTGCCTGCTAAAATTACCACAGTCCCACCAGTGTTACGAAGCGAACTCTGGCTCAGTCCGATTTTTTGTTTTCCACTCTAGGACTGTAGGTTTTTCTTCAAAAAGCATTCTGATGAAGGGAGCAGCAGCGAAGTAACCAACAAGGTTTATTTAAAAAAAAAAAAAGTATTCTGTCATTTTAAAAAGGAGTCTGGGGGCACCTGGGTGTCTCAGTCGGTGAAGCGTCTGCCTTCAGCTCCAGTTGTGATCCCGAGGTCCTGGGATTGAGCTCATGTCAGGCTCCCTGTTCAGCAGGGAGCCTGCTTCTCTCTCCCTCTGCTGCTCCCCCTGCTTGTGCTCTCCCTCCTCCCTCTGTCTCTGTCAAATAAATACATAAAATCTTAAACAAAATAAAAATAAAATGTAGTCTGCCTGTGATTTCTAGTTAAAGCTTTTAAAACACAGAAAAATAGATGTATATTTATATACCTGTATGTATATCATATTAATATATATACAGATATCAATGTACTTATATACATCTAAAGACACGTGTCTACAGGCATGTATGTGTATATGTTGGTGCATATACACATACATCTCTATGTGATATATAGCCTCGGCCAATATACACTATTTTGCACATATAGGCACAAAATTGACATGTACATTCACAAAATATATTTTTATATAACCCTTTTTAATTCTTATAATAATTATAATAAATAATGATTATAAATAAAATAAATTAAAATAAATAACAATAATATATTTTTATATAATCCTTTACACAGTAAAGTCGTGCCAAAACCAGCATGGAAGGGAGGTGGGCAGCACGCCCTGTCCCCACCGCTGTGTGAGTGCTGCTTTCCAGGTCACAAGGCACCTTTTCCCATAAGGCTTTATTTTACCCATCAGGTGAGAACTTTGAAGGTCAGTGGCTTCTGACTGGCCTGCGGTCGCCCAGCTGGACTCGAACTCGGGTCTCCTGACTCCAAATGCCACAGCCCATCCTCTCTGCTGCCGCCCCATGGCGTTCACTTACTGTTCCATGAACCTCAAAATTGTCCCAGGGAGAAGGCTGCTTCAATTGTTTGATATCTCTCCCCCCTCGAGTGGAATTTAATCCATAGTTTAAATAGGGCATAAATCAAAGTTGCAAAATTAATGAGATGTCTTCGAGGCGCTGGACCTGCTTTCTGGCTGACTGATAAATGCCAAGACGGTTCCTGAATTTAGGCTCATGATGGATGGAGTCCTGGGAAGAAAAAGCAGGTCTGGTGAGCGAGCTGAACCGGGAGAGGAAACCGCTGCCGTGTCATTGAGACGCCTCCCGAAGGTTACAGCTGAGTAAAGCCACGAAAGTCACCCAGGACCCCGTGGGCCGGTCACCCCCAGTTCTCCACTCCCAGCTGGGCTGTGTAGCGTAGCCCATGAAAAGACCTGTTCCTGTCGTCTTTATAACCGTCTACGCACAGCAGAGTGCTCTTCAGACCCACTCGGCGGACCGTCCCACCCCAGCCGTACACAGGGTTCTCTCCAGAGCACAGCAGAGCCCGAATCACGCCCAGCGTCCAGTCCGGCCCGAACGCCCCAGACCATCCATCCCCACTCGGGACCTCCAATGCCAACGCAATCGTAAAGCTCCGAGCGCTGCAGAACCACAAAGATAAGCTGCTTCCCCCGCGGGCTCGTACATTCCCGCCCAGCCGACCGGGACTACGAAGGCAGGCGGGTATCTTAGTGGGGCCCATTTGAGCTCATTCAGGGAGGACAAGCCCTTGAACCCTCCTGAGATGTTCCCTCAAGGGCTCTAATTTATGAAATTGTTAGCAATGGACCTGTGGGGAAAATATATTCAGAGTTGATCAGTGGGATAAAGACGAGAGACCATCTTAGAAGTCAATGCAAGAAAGACCTTTGTAAAATAATAATACTCAGAGCCTGGAGAGGGGGTAACAACAGAGCCTCACACGTTATTAGACACACCTTCACGATGAAAAGCAACTTGTTGGCGTGTGGGTGCCCAAAAACATATTAAAAACACTCATCGACTTTACTAAGCAGTTTCACTTTGGGGAATGTGGCCCAAGAAAATAATCAGAAAATGAAAACAGGTTAATATAAACAGACATTAATCATGACATCATTGGACTTTTAAAAAAATTAAATGTCCAACCCTGCAAAAAAATGGTTAAATAAATTATAAAATGTCCTTGTGGCAGAATATTTATACAATTATTAAAACTGATGCCTACGAAGCATTTTTAATAGAGGGAAAACGGCATGTTTGGGACATAATGCTGGGCGAACGCCGGGTCCTTAGCCCATGTCACCCAGAGAGGACGAGCAGCAGATGGCACCTGGAGTTAAATCCACTGAGAGAGGGGTCTGGGATTGATCACATGGAACTTCTCGTTCCTCCTTTGCACCGTTCGGTATTTTCTTCCCAATTTAAAAAATTAACTTGATTCCCTTTCCTCATAGGAAAATATGAACTTGAACTACATTAGTTACTTTTGGGGATGGAGGAGGCTTTCGGGATGGTGGCTGTGGGAAGCCACATCGTCTTATCAGGAACATACCCAAATGAACCGCGTCACTAAAGCCACACCAGTAGTGCCCACCTTCCTCTTGGGGCCACCAAGAGGGCGGTCACGCCCAGTGAAGGGGCGCAAGGGGAAGGGACCGTGCAGCTGGTCCCCCACCGCTGCCAGGTCTACAGAATGATGCAGGGAATACCAGCCTTGAGCCTAAGTCCTCGTCTGCCAGTGATGTCACACCCCGGAGAAGGACAGAAATGCCTAGATAACTGACCCCCCGATTTCTCCAAGCCTCCCAGCTGGTCTGAGAGGTGGGTGGAACGGGGAGGGGTCCCTCCCTGACAACCTACGGACCCGGGGGTCTGGGAGCCTGGCCTGGGACCTGGTCCCTAGCCACCAGGAGCAGGCTCTTTTTCCTGTCCTCTGTGAGATGGTCGTTCCTGTGCCCAATTTACAGAAGAGGAGACTGAGGCTCCCCGATGCCCAGGCGACTAACCCAACTCCTGCGCAGTCAGTTCTGCCTTGAGGTGACATGTGGCTCTTAAAATCACCATCCTAGGGGCACCTGGGTGGCTCAGTAGGTTAAGCCTCTGCCTTCAGCTCAGGTTGTGATCTCAGGGTCCTGGGATCGAGCCCCAAGTCAGGCTCTCTGCTCAGCAGGGAGCCTGCTTCCCCCTCTCCCTCCGACTACTGCTCTGCCTACTTGTGATCTCTCTCTCTCTCTGTCAAATAAATAAATAAAATCTTCAAAAAAAAATCACCATCCTATGCAAAGCCACACTATCACAACCACAAGGCTTATGGTAAAAACGGGGTGAGGAACGCAACCTCCAAAACATCATCAATAAGACATTTAAAAAAAAAAGTTCATGTTTGAGACACATGAGCCAGATAGGAAACACCTCCAGGCTTCAGGGAACGTGGCCCCCACCTTGAAGGAGGCTGGAAGCTTGCCTGTGGAGTGGCATTGGGAGGGCTGCACTCTGGGAATCATCCCAAACTGGAGGAAGGAGGGTCCGACACGGGGTGGGGACAGGTGTGGTTCCAAAGCCGCCGGCTGAGCAGAGGGCATGCTGGGGGCTGTGTATGCGTGTGTGCACGTGTGTGCGGACCCGCCAGGCCTTGATCCAGCTGGGAGCACGTTTCCACATTCATCCAGTATTTCTTTTTTTTTTTTTAATTTTTTTAACTTTATTTAAGCTTTATTTAAACATATAATGTAACCCCACCACCCTCTCCCAACCCCTCTTCCCCCCACCCCCCTCAGTTTGTTTTATGACATTAAGAGTCTCTTTTGGTTTGTCTCCCTCCTGATCCCATCTCCTTTCATTTTTACTTTTCCTACCACCTTAACTCCCACCCCCGTTGCATCTACACTTCCTCATATCAGGGAGATCATGTGAGTCATCCAGTATTTCTTAAGGTCAGTGTCGCATCTGAGCAAACAGCAAAGGCCTGTTGTGTTCCGATTGTGCACTATCGACCCATCGGAAAACATCTGTGTTTTCCCAAGCCGCTGTAGGATGCCCGGGTGTATCCAGCCGGCGGCGGGGCCGTCCATGGAATGCTGGCTTGTTTCTGGCATCCAGATTGTTCTTTTCCGTGATATGTTTCTGCAGACTTTTCCTGCTTTTTCTCCGTGGCAGCCTGGCTCTAGGGCTGCTACTGAGGCCGGTGGGCTAGGTGGGAATCGTGGCATGCCGTGGAGGGGAGAGGCCCATGACTGGGTGTGCGCCCTTCAAAGGTTCGGGATGAGGGAGTGTCCAAATTCCACTCCAGATCCATCACCTGCACACAGCCTGGGCAGCTCTGGGCTCAGCTTCCTGACCTGTGAAATGGGGGCAAAGGAAGTACAACCCTCCCTATGTGACTCTGAGGGTTATACGATGTCAGGCATAATCAGTAAACTCAGTCACCTCCCTCCTCTGCCTCCCTTAACATCTACCTCCTCCTCTTCCTCCTCTTCCTCTTTGCACGATCTTCCCTCTTCCCGACCCTCCTATCTGCTTCCTCATCTTCTTCATCACAGCCCTCTTCCCCATCATCCTCATCATTGCCATCTTAGTGCAAGGAACTAAGGTCATGACCCACCAGTTCCTGGGACTCTGAACATGAACATGGGGGCAGACGTGTGGAGAGCACCAAGTTCTCGATGCCCTCGTGGGTCGGGGGCCTGCATCCTGCTCCTTCTAGAGGCCTGGACTTCATGTATCACAGGGAGCAGACTCTTCCTTGGGGAAACAGCAGGAGCAAAGCACTCCTTGGCTTGGTTTGGGACAGTGGGAAGTCAGAAGCAATCCTTTGGCAGGGTTTTAAATTGAAATTTTTTTTTAAATAATTCTAACATTTGCCTTCTTCCCTTCCTTTCTCTGTCTGAGACTGTGGATGCAATGTCTGCAGATGCAGCAACCACTTTGCTCTCCTGAGGCTGAAACACACACCATAGGATGTGTGGACGGACTCCGATAGCATTACGGGGTCATTGTTTGCATTTACCTGTCTCTGGGCTCCACGTTACATGGGGCCTCGGGGTCGGGGGTGAGCCCAATTTTGCTGAGCTGTTGTTTTGTTTCTCCTTCATGCAGTCTCACACAGTCTGAATCAGCACGCCGCCGGGACAACAACTATTGTTACTGACCATTTCCGATGTTCACTCCTGGCTCAACCTGGATCCTTGGCAAGCATTTGCTAGTATCATTGAGCAGTTTGATGGAGACCTAACTTGAGAAACAGAACTGACTGCCAAGATTCATTACGAAGCTAGAATTAAAAGAAAACATGATCCAACTATCTATCCACCAGTAAAAGCCAACATTTTGGCTTGGAACGCATCATCTCTCTTTTTGCAGACACATTGAAGGATTTACTCAGTTAACACGGGACCGTGGACTACACCTTGCCTTGCTACTTCTCATGAAAAGGAACACCTTTTTCATGGCACTGAATTTGCCTCCCAATAAAAATAATGAATCAAGCAATGAGACGACCCTGATCCTTCAGTTACTCCAGACGTGCCTGCTGAGGAGCAGGTCTTTACACTCCTGCAAGGGAACACCTACCCCACAGACGCCCAAAGGAACACGGCCTGTCCAAAGCGCGTCAGCGAAGACTTCAAAGCTGCTGTGAGGGGTGTTTTCTGGATGGCTTCTTGGGATGCCTTGGAGGACAGGCAGAATCCACTCTCCCTTAATAGATACTCATGTTCTTTCCAAGTATTTCTGTGAAAAATCATACCATTTTCACAATGGATATGCACTTTTGCCCAATAATAGAAAGTGCGCAACTTTAATTCTGAAATTCTACCCCACGGCCCTGGGCCCTCAACGCGGCCCCTGGGCTGGCCTCAGCCTCTTTACTTTCTGCTTCCGTTCCTGCCTTGGTCCAAAGTCCAGCCCACGTGGGGAGGCCTGCCTTCGGAGCGGCAGTGAGTCAGAAATTATTTGTGAAAATAAATCCAATACTGATAACGTGCAGATCATGCTATTAATCCTGTGCTGCTCACTGAATAAAATAACAGGAGAAACAATTCAGAGACGGCCAGGGGCCCGGGCTGGCTGGGGAATTCGTATTCCCACCCCCCTCCCCCCACCGAGGGCCGGCGTCTGCCCTCAGCCCCAGCCAAGAGGCATCTGTGTGTCCGAATGTGCGGTCAGCACCGCTAGATTTAAGAGAAATCAGAAATACGGGTTTTCACTTAAAACCTTCTCATATGTAAATATTTGCCACTTCTGAAAAACAAGCACGAAACAAAAAAAGGGCCCTCCTTTGCGCAGGGAGGGCAGAATCCTGCCGCCACCCCGGGTCCGCACTGCCCTCCAGGCCACCCCGTCTGGTCAGGGAAACAACACACTTTCGGGAGGAGGAACAGCACGTTCTGGTAAGAGCCTTTCAGGTAACACTGGTGTACCCTGTGCTTTAGGCACAAATGAGGCAAATTAAGGACATTCAGCTGGGAGTGAGGGCACATTCTTTTCCATTAAGTTGCCGAGGGGTTCAGTAGGAGCCCCGGGCCATGGGAGGCGGGCGCGGGGCCATAAACCCCGGAGGGGCAGAGGATCCACCACCTCATTCTGTCCCAACCGGTCTTCAGGGCCGCCGCCTCCCGCCCCACGTGGCAGCAGCAAGCCCAAGGCGCCTGGGGGCTTGTTTGGGTGCCCCCTCCCCAACTGTCCAGGCCTCCAGACCCAGACCCGGGACATGTAGAGGAAATTCCGAAGAGCAGGCTTGTCCCAGCTCACCAGAGCAGGGCTGTGACAGTCCTCGTTGGCCTGGGGTGCTCTCGTCCCTGCCTGACCCCAGCAGCCACCCGCCTCGCTTGCTTCCAAGGACTTGACCGAGTTTTCTGGTCTTGTGTTTCATCATTCAGACTTCAGTCGAGACGGGCCGACCCACCCTCCCAGTCGGCCGCGACAGAGTCCCGTATCCTGGGCCACTTCAAGTCTGCCCGAGCCCCAGGGAACCGGTGTAGAGTCCGCAGCGAAGTCGTCTCAGACTGCAGGGGGGAATCATCTAGAAGACAAGATGAGGGCATTTAGCCAACGCGTCCAAGTACAGAGCACCTGACATGGCCTTGATTCTGTAGACAGGACAGCGCGACTGACCGCCCGCGGGAGGGTTTGAGACACAGCCGGACGCCCTCGACCCTCGCGGCTCCAAGAACGGTCCTCCGGCCCATGGCAGGGGCCCCACCTGGGAGCTGGTCGGGAAACCAGACTCTGGAGCTGCCGGGTGTGAATCTGCTCCCAGAGATGACCCCGAGGGGATGCGGTGTGAGAGACACTGTCTATGGGTTCTGTGTTTCTACAGCACAAGCGCATGAAAAGGACGGAAACGAGCTTCCAGAGAAGTTCTGGGGACACTGAGCGGGATGCAGGAAGTCTGACCTCACGTCCCTCGCTCCCAGGGCAAGAGCTCTTAAGCTCAGACCCTACACGACCGCCCCCAGCACCCCGGGGGCTCCTGTATCTGCCAGACATATCCGCCACTGAGGCTCGTGTTATGTGTCCCGGACTATTGTGAATTTTTGAGGACAAAGGACTCTGTGCCTTTTTCTTTTTTTTTTTTTTTAACTCTTCTGTCTAGATTTTCCAGAACTGTTCAGATAGAAGTCACAGAATTCCGCTTCAGTGAAAAATGCTAGAGTCTGCAAGTAACACGAAACCCAACCAACAGGGGCGTAAACAAGTGGAGTTGATTTTTCTTGCGTGTCAAGGGGGAAGGAGGGGAGCTGCTGGGTTGGGGTCTGGCTTGGGTGACACCCTCAGGGGCCAAGGCTGTCGCTGCCCACCCATCCAGCTTTCCAGGCCCCGTGGCTCTTTGTCCTCAGTTTGGGGAACTCTTGGTCTCAAGATGGCTGCTGGAGTTTGACATTTTCAAGACAAAAGGAAAGCAAAAAGGGGAAGCCAGAGAATATGGGGTTTTTTAGCAGGAGAGCAAATGTTTTCTCAGAAACTCCCTGTCAGACCTCAACATACATCTCATTTGTGGCTGCAGCAGAGGCTGGAAAATATGGTGTCAGGCAAAGGAGCGTGGGGAGGGGAGGGTCCCCTTGCAGGTGCTCAGTGGTCTTCACCCAGTGGCTTTTACCACGTGGGTTTGGATTGTTGGTGTGTGTGTCCAGCTCCCCTGAGGCTGATGGAACCCTGGGAGGCAATGAACGTGCCGGCGCTATCTCAGTATATCACTGACGCCAGCACACCAGGCACAACGTAAGGGCTCAGCAAACATTTATCAGATGCGTGAATACGTGAGTATAGCCCTCGGTGGCCATGAACCTTGTTGCCTCCACGAGGGTCTCGTTCCCCGAGCTGCTCGTCCCCAAGCATTTGCAAGATGCTGTCACTGGCTTCACCTGGTAACTCCGCCACCTCCCAGCTCTCTCCATCATGACTTCTCCTTCCAAGCTGGAGCCGGGGCAAAGTCAAACAGATGAACTTGCATCTGAAATTCCGGTTCTCTGGAGCCTCTGTTTGCAGCGCGACCCTCAGGCTTGGGTTCTCCACC
>RCUC01113478.1:0-13907 GCA_003697995.1 Taxidea taxus jeffersonii | reverse complement strand
TGTCATTCCAACCACTGGTTCCCTTGGCATATCTCCTTTTTCTTCCTTTCACCTGTCTCTCTTATAAGGATACTTGTTTTGCGGGTGCCTGGGAGGCTCAGAGGGTTAAGCCTCTGCCTTCGGCTCAGGTCATGATCTCAGGGTCCTGGGATTGAGCCCCGCATTGGGCTCTTTGTTCAGCGGGGAGCCTGCTTCCCCCTTTCCCTCTGCCTGTCTCTCTGCCTACTTGTGATCTCTCTGTGTCAAATAAATAAATAAAATTAAAAAATAATAATTTAAAAAATTATAACATCTTCAAGAACCCTGTGGTTCATCCATTAGACAATCAGATCCTCCAAAATTCTTTTGGAGAATTCTCTATTCCTGGCTTCTGCTACGATGGTTAAGAGGGCCCATAAGACACAGGCCTATCTCTTCAAAGACCCTCTTTGTGACTGAACACACTGACCTTTTAATTCTTTCAAAGCATTAACAATAAGGTTGAAGAGCCACACTCTTTGTTACATGCCAGAGCATGCTTTCCTGACAGTGAATCTCCATATTTTGGCATCTTTTGTAGTCTGGATAGACAGAATTCCTCACATTATCAAATTCTGGTTCTTTCTGGTTAACAGTTATTTCCTGAATTTATCTCTTTCTTCTTACATTTTACTATAAACAGCAAGGAGAAATCAGGTCATACCTTCAATGTATTGCTTGTAAATTTCCTCAGCTAAATATCCTAATTCATCACTTACCACATAACTGCATTACAGTTACCACATAACAGTTCATCTGCTTTCCACAAAACTGTAGGACACAATTTAGCAAGCTTTCTACTATTATATAATAAAGAACCCCTTTACTGGTCTTCAATAACACATTCCTCATTTCCTTTTGAGTCCTCACCAGTATCCCTCAATTTAACATTTAATGTCCTCCTTTCTATTATGAGTTAAGTATTCTCTAAGGCAACGTAAATTTTTTGTATCATGCTCCTCACTTTCTTTTGTGTCCTTAAACACTAATTTTCTACAAACAGCCTGTTAAAAGCAATGTTTTTTTTTATCATATTCAAAATTCCTCCAGCCTCTAGCCATTACCCAATTCCAAAACTACTTCCTTATTTTTAGATAGCTGTTATAGCTATACCCTACCGCTAGGTAAAAAAAAAAAAAAACAAAAAAAACAACCAACTTTATTAGTAACATATTACTGCTGTCACATACTATCATAGCAATAGTGACTTAAAACAACACAAATTTATATCAAGACACATTACAATTAAAATGTCAAAAATTAGAGAATCTTAGACGTCAAGAAAAAACCAACTTGTTATGTACCAGGCAGTTGATTTCTCAGCATAAGCTCTTCAGGCCAGAAGGGAGTGGTATGATAAATTTAAGTACTGAAAGCAAAAAACTGACAACTAAGAATTCTATACCTGCTGTGGTTATCATGTAGAATGGAAGAAGAGATAAAAGGTTTTCCAGACAAGCAAAAACTGAAAGAGTTCATCACTATTAAGCTGGCTTTAAAAGAAATGTTAAAGGGACTTTTTTTTAAACTTTAAAGAAATGTCACTGATCAGTAACAAGAAAACATATGAAAGTACAAATCTCACTGGAATTAATCTAGTTTTCTAGTGTGAAAATTAAAATATGAAAAAGTAAAAATAACCATAGGTTAAAGGATACATAAAATAAAAAGATGTAAACTCTGACAACAAAAACAAAATCTCCCAACAAACATAAGTCCAGGACTTGAAAGCTTAACTGGTGAATTCTGCCAAACATTCAAAAAAGGTTTAATACCTATCCGTCTCAAACTCCTCCAAAAAATTGGAGAGGAAAGCATGCTTCTAACTTATTTCACAAAGCTAGTGTTACCCTAATACTAAAACCATACAAAGATAACACACACACACACACACACACACACACACATACACATTACAGGGCGATAGATGCAAAAATCTTCAGCATGATATCAGCAAACTAAATTCAATAATAATACATTAAGAGACTCAAACACAATGATCAAGTAGGTATTATTCCAGGGATACAAGGATGGTTGAAAATCTACAAATTAATCATCATGAATCACCACATTAACAAAATGAAGGATAAAAACCATGTGATCATCGCAGTGGATACAGAAAAAGCATTTGACAAGACTCAACATCCATTCATGATAAAAAAAGTCTCAGCAGAGTGGATATAAATGGAAAGTACTACAAATAATAAAGGCCATGTATGACAAGCTCATAGCTAACATTATACTCAGTGGTGACAAGGTGATAGCTTTTTCTTTAAGATCAGAAACAAGACAAGGACGTTTACTGTCATCACTTGTATTAAATACAGTATTGAAAGTCCTAGCCAGAGCAATTAAGTAAGAAAAATAAATAAGAGGCTTCCATATTGGCGAGGAAGAAATAAAACCATCATTGTTTGTGAATGACATGATTTTATATACAGAAAACCTCAAATACTCCACCAAAAAAAATTTAGAACTAATAAATGAAATTATAAAGTTGCAAGGTATAAAATCGAAATGTAAAAATCTGTTATATTTTTTATTTACTAATAATTAACGTCAGAAACAAATTTTAAGCCCATTTACAATTGCATCAAAAAGAATAAAATACCTTGGAATACATTTAACCAAGGAGGTGAAAGACCTTTACACTAAAAACTATAAGATATTGATGAGAGATATTGAAGACACAAATAAATGGAAAGATATTCTGTGCTCATGGCTTGGAAGAATTAATTAATAATTAAGAATTAATTAATTTTGTAAAAATGTCCATATTGTTTAAGGCAGTCTATAGTTTCAATACAATCTTTATCAAAATTCCAAAGGCATTTTTCACAGAAATAGAAGAAATGATCCTAAAATTAGTATGGAATCACAAAAGATCCCAAATAGCCAAAGTAATATTGAGAAAGAACAAAGCTGAAGGCATCATGTTTCCTAATTTCAAACTAAATTACTAAGCTATACTATTCAAAACAATATACTATTGGTATAGAACCGGACACATAGGTGAGTAGAACAGAATAAAGAGCTAAGAAATAAACCTATGAATATATGGTCAATTAATTTATAACAAAGGAGGCAAGTATTTACAATGGGGGAAAGGATAGTCTCTTTAATAAATGGTAGTAGGATAATGGATAGCTACATGCAAAAGAATGAAAATATATCACTAAATTATATCATACATAATAATTACCTCAAAATGGGTTAAATACTTGAATGTAAACCTAAAACCATAAAACTACTAGATTAAACAGGCAATAAGTTCCTTGACATTGATCTTAGCAATGTATTATTATTTTTTTTTTTGGTTCATTTGTTTTTTGTTTTTATTTTTTGGACCTGACTCGAAAGACAAGGACAACAAAAACAAAAATGAACAAATGATCAATCCAAAGAAAAAAGCTTCTTCACAGCAAAAGACACCAGCAACAAAATGAAAATGCCACCTACTGAATGGGAGAAGATATTTGCATATTATTTACCTGATAAGGGATTGTTATCCAAAATATATAAAGCTCTCCTATGATTCAATAACAAAACCCAAACAATCCAATTAAAAAAAAAAGACAGAGGATCTGAACAGACATTTTTCTGAATGCATAGATGGCCAACAAGTATAAGACAAGGTGCTCAACAACACCAATCATCACCAAACATCACCAATCATCAACATTACCATATTTGATTTGAAATATAAATCAAAACCACAATAAGATATCACCTCTTCTGAATCATTTGTCAGAAGGGCTGTTATCAAGAAGATAAGAAACAAGTGTTAGTGAGGATGTGGATAAAAGGGAACCTTGGTGTACTATTGGTGCGAATATAAATTGTTGAAGCCATTGTAGGAAACAATATGGAGATTCCTCAAAAAATTAAAAATAGAACTACCATAAGATCCAGCAATTCTACTCCTGGATATTTATCCAAAGAAAATGAAAACATTACTTTGAAAATATATATGTACCCCATGTTTACTGCACCATTATTTATAATATATGAAAGGAAGCTAAATATTCACTGATAGATGAATGGGTAAAGAAAATGTGGTATACATATATAATGGGATATTACTCAGTCATAAAAAAGAATGAAATCTTGCCACTTTTGACAACATAAATGAACCTTAATGAACAAACAAAACAAAACAAAACCTAGATTTATAGAGAACAGATTGAGGGTTGCCAACAGAGAGAGTTGTGGGAAAGTGGACAAAATGGGTAAAAGAACTTAAGAGGTACAAACATCCAGTTATAAAATAAATAAATCTTGGGGATGTAATGTACAACATGATGACTGTAAAGTGAACAATACTGTATTCCATATTTGAAAGTTGTTAAGAGAGAAGATTTTGGAAGTTCCCATCTTAAGTAACAAAGTGCAACTCTGTATGATGATGGATGGTAGACCACTAGACTTACTGTGACTTATACTTTTGCAATCTATGCAAATACCAAAGCATGTTGTACTCCTGAAACTAATATGTCAATTTTATTTCAATTTAAAAAATCCCTGAATGGCAGATATATAAAGATTCACTATAATAATAATTAACTGTAATATGTACATTGTAAAATATACATTTGAAATTTTTCATAATAGAAATTTGGAAAAAACACTACAAAATTATTCTCTTAATTTCTGGGAATCAAAAATCTGAAATTAAATTGTAGGTCATTCTGCATTCCATCTGCATGCTTCAGAGTGGAATCTGGGGAACCCATTCCTTGCTTCTCCCAGCTTCCAGAGGATGCTGGCATTTCTTGACTTATGGCTTTTTCCTCCACCTTCAAAGTACATTACTTAAACATCTGGTCCCACTGTCATATCTTTTCCTCACTTAGACTCTGCTGCCTCCATCTTATAAGGGCCCTTGTAATTACATGGACCTATCCAGATAATCCAGGGTAACCTCTTCCTACCTCAAGAGCTCTAATTTAACCACATTTGCAAAATCCCTTTTGCCACAGAAATTAATGTAGTCACAGGTTCTGGGGATCAGGACATGGATATCTTAAGGAGGACACGATTCTATTTATCACTTTGAGTGAATGATACCCCATCCTGAGGTTTCTTTGGTCATATTCTAGGGGTCCTTCTCATAACTATTTGTTAATAATTATTTACCAATGCATCCCTCTTATGTAGGTTGTTCCTCCCCTTTTATCACCACCTTTTACTACTCAAACCTTTCCACTAGTTATACAGAGGTCTCTCAACTCCAGTCTTTCCATTGGTCCATCCAGTGTTCACATTGCCACCAGAATGCCCTACCGCCCTTACATTTTTGGTTCCTTGCTAAGTGGTTTCCAAATTATTATGGAATAACATCTAAAATTCTTAGCATGACATTTATGATCTTCCAAACTCTGACCTTTTTCTCCTTTTATAGTCTTAGCTTGAATCACCCTCCAAAATATGGGCAAGGCATATAGATTTAGGTTGTTCTATAAATCTACTTGAACATTAATAGCATTTGTTTATGATGCTTATTT
Source organism: Taxidea taxus jeffersonii (assembly GCA_003697995.1). Classification (NCBI taxonomy): domain Eukaryota; kingdom Metazoa; phylum Chordata; class Mammalia; order Carnivora; family Mustelidae; genus Taxidea; species Taxidea taxus. The sequence continues at coordinate 8,385 of RCUC01113478.1, read as the reverse complement.
TTGCAAGGCCCTCCCTTCTATCCTATTTAACTCAAACAAAACATCTGTCCTGAAGCTTTCTCTAGTATCTTCATTTTGGAATTTGCTCCTCCTCCTTCTATATTCACATAATAATTTATTTATAATATTGACCACAATATATGATGACAAACTATAGCGTGATTTGTTTTATAATTAAAATTAAATATTTCTGTCTGCCTCTCCCACAAGATTAATTATGAGGATAGAGTCAGTTTCATAGGTAGTTTTATATCTCCCATAGTGCCCAACACTCTGTACTTAGTGGGTGCTCAATAAAATGTTACATGAATTGTGAAATTATGAATTAAGAAATAATCTGTCAAAAGACAACCATATACAGAGGTGTTTAATAGCCATTATGTTGCAAAAAATAGTGCTTAATGTGGCTTAATGCCATGTGGGAAAACTAAATACATTACCAATACCTCTTTTGAGATTCTTAGGAAAATAATTCTCTATTCCTTTCGCTAAAGAAATAGCCATGATATGTAATACTTCAGAGAGAATCTCCCCCACCTGTGTGTGTGTGTGTGTGTGTGTGTGTGTGTGTGCCCATGCACTATTATAACTTTTATACTTCTCTTCTATTCCTATATGGGAGTAAATCATGAAATTAATGAAATCTAGTGAGATAGAAGAGCCTTGCACCTATTGATCCACGAATACTGGGCAAATACAACTACATGGCAAAAATGAGCAAATGGGAAAAGGTAAATTATAAGTCCAAAGATTCACTCTTTAGTGGTACAATGAGATTTGATGGTTGCTTTTCTCACACAGAAAGTATGATGATACTTTTAATTACATGGAAGATCTTACTGGACTTAACAGTAGAGCATGTTACTTGAAAGTTTCCAAGAGTGGTGATGGGCTTGAGCTGAAAAAAAATTATTTTCAATTAATATTCGATGTGATCATAGATAAGAGGGCCAAGATTAAATTCTAATTATAGAAGAGGAAAAAGTTTTTCATCCATTTAGTGTCAACTTTTGTTCCTTGTACAGAATGCTGATTGTGTTCTTTGGTTACCAATTAGGAATCGGTTGCAGAAAACAGATTCATCACTAGGTACTTTACTACAGGAAGAAATTTACAAGGCATTAAATAGCTTACAAGAACATTGAGAGGGATGAAGAAGTAGACTTTAAATTGAGGTTTCATCAAAGCTCCCTCAATCTGCACTGCAGAACTGAGCACCCAGACAAGCTGCTGCCATTTCTATGCTCAGGAAGTCACTTTCTGACTACGAAGTAGGCTCTATAGCTGCCTAATTTAGAATCATGCCAGCACTGCCATTGCTATAGCTAATACACCTTGAGGATCAGGAAGCAACTGCTTGCTCCTAAACCACACTTGACCTGTTATAAGCCAAATCATCCAAATAAATGACTCGTGCTTTGCATTTTTAGTTTCCCAGTTTCTGAGACAGAGCAAGTAATATCAGAAAAAGAATGGAATAGATGTTATATCCATGTCCATCATATTCATCATTTGTAGTGTCGGATTATAAAAAAATGTTGTAATGTGTCCACTTAATGCATTACTTTGCCCTGAACAGCATAAACTGGACAAAACATGAAACTTCTCTGAATAACAGTAACATTTTAAAAACAAAAATCCTGTTATGTTTCTCTGTGTGTAAAGTGTCTAAGAGCTTCCATTAAATTAGTAGATCCACAGGAATGGTACCAATGGATTGCACACAAGGAACAAGTTAGTCTCTGCTCATAAAAAATCTTAGTTTCAGCTGGGAAGACAATGACTGGAAACATGATACCAAAAGCCAAGACTAATACTTCCATATGTAATACTCATAGAAGTAGACTTTATATCAAAAAAATAACACACACAAATAAGTGTACAGAGGATAAATGTGGAGCTTGATACATTTCAGAAAGTGAACACACTATGTAATCAGCACCAAGATCCAGAAATGGCCCACCTCCTATCTCCTCCCAGTCATCTCTTTTTCAAGTTAACTACCATACCACCTAATAACACCATAAATTAGTTGTTCTTTAACTTTACATAAACAGACTCATACCCTGTGTACTCTTGTGTTTGGCTTCTTGTGCTCAAAATTGTTTGTGTTATTTAAGCGTGTTGGTGGGGACCAGAATATTCTATCCACTTTAACTACTAAAGAGCATTTGATTGTATCAATACACTATAATGTTTCTTGTCTATTCTAATGTTGATGGACTTTAGGATAGTTTCCTAAACTATCCTGGTTTGGAGGTACTAGAAATAACATTATGAATATATTTGTATAACTCTTTTTGTAAACACATATACTTGTTTTAGAGTATATCTAAGGAGAGGAATATATCTAGGAATTAATAAGGTAATGTATCAGTCTTAATAGACTTGACCATGACTTTCCTTTAATTATTGTGGCTATATAATATTTTCCAGGGTACTTATATCAATTTACACTCCCACCAGCAATACATGGGAGTTCTTGATGTTCCACATCCTTGCCAATATTTGTCAGAACATTTAGTTTAACCATTTTGTTGGGTATGTTCTGGGATATCACTATAATGTCAATTTGCATTTCCCTAGTGATTGTGTTTTTGTTCATTTGTATATCCTCTCTTCTAAAGTGCTATTTCAAGTTTTCTTCCATTTCTCTGTTGAGTTTTCAGTGTTCTTTCTTTCCTATAATTTGATTTGTGGGAATTCTTTACAAATTCTGGATAGGAATCCTTTGTTAGATATATAGATATGGAGATAGAGATAAATGAATCAAATATTCTCTTCCATACTGTGACTTTTCACTTCCTAAATGACATATTTGATGAACACAAGTTCTTATTTTTAATTAAGGTCCAATTTTTCTATTTTTTCTTGTTGTGGTTATTAATTTCTGTTACCTTTAAGAGAACTTTGTATTCACCAGGATAATGAAAATATGCTCCTATGATTACTTCTTGAAGTTTTATTATTTTCACAAATTGATCTCCAATATAATTGAAATTAATTTTTTGTATGGTTGTTGGGGGGGTCAAGATTCACATTTTAAATATGTTACACCAGACCTGCACTTCTAGAATAAACTAAACGTGATCATTATCTTCTCTATAGTTCATTGCAATCAATTTGCTAATATTTTGCTCTCATTTAGATTTTTGGATTTATGCACATGAAAAAACTGGGACTATACTTTTCCACTCCACTGATTTTAGCATTGCTTCTTTTGCATTTTTTTCCCCCTGTGTGGAATCTACCTTTCCTTTTCTTCCTGCAAGAGGGGTAGAGCCATTCTCCTTTGTGGTTTTCATAGCACCTGGAGCATCCCTCTGTTAAAGACCTCATCATTTGTACACTAGGCTGTAAGGGGAAAAAGAATGCCAGTATTTGTAGTCTAAGAGGTGCACTATGAATCTTTGTTAAATTAGGTAGGGCTGTGCTTAATTCTAGGGATAGAATCAGATAATTTGGAGGTCTTACTTTTCATTTTTAAATCTTATTGTGCCCCTTCTTAATTTACCCTCTCTTCAATTACTTAGTGGTGAAAACAAACTGTTCTTATTAAAATGTACAATTTAATTTTCCTCCAGCAAGAAGATTTAGAAAGCCACAACATGACCCAGAGTTTCAACTAGCCAGAGATGGCTATAATGTCCCAGATCTGATCTCAAGAGAGACATATAGAAAAAGATAACCCTCCCTGTAATCCAGAAGGCCATATTTCATGTATGACAGAAACCAAAGTCCCTTTGGCTCTCCTCCTGTAGCAGTTCATCACAAGTGCATTTATCATTTCTAAATCTCTTATAAAGTTATCCTGACAAACAATACAAAATGTTTGCATTGCAATAAAACCAAAGAAAGTAATTTTAACTTTTAGGTTTAATAAATAGCAGCCATGTGGAAATTCTCCAAACAGTGCTTTAACCTGCCTGTAAAAATGTTATAACTGTAAAATGCTTACAGATGCTAGATTTCTTTTCCTTTTAACCTCAAGAATCACTTTTATAAGGATAAGGATTTTGGCAATCACACCATTCAAAAGCAGTTATGTCATTTTTTTTCCCCCTGTGGATTCACATTTCTCGGACTTAGTTTCACTGCTAAGTTTACAAAAGATATATTAAATAACAGATGCTATCTCCAAAAAGTGTGTTCTCACAATCCAGGTCTCTGGATTTCACCATCTATTTTCTTTCTCTTCATTTTTCTAGATTTGTTTTAATTATTTAATATTTCCCTGTAGAAGTAAGGCTGATTCCATCTTCCCTATTCTTTTTTAAAATTTTTTTTATTTTTTAAAGATTTTATTTATTTATTTGACAGACAGAGATCACAAGTAGGCAGAGAGGCAGGCAGAGAGAGGAAGGGAAGCAGGCTCCCTGCTGAGCAGAGAGCCTGATGCGGAGCTCAATCCCAGGACCCTGAGATCATGACCTGAGCCAAAGGCAGAGGCTTTAACCCACTGAGCCACCCAGGCGCCCCCATCTTCCCTATTCTTTAAATGTGATAATGACAGATAATATTTTTAAAGTACAGTTGTTCTTTTACATTAGGAATTTATAAATTTATTTATTTACATCTTATCATTGGACATCTATTTGGCTTTGCTTGTACCTTGTTTGTCCCTAACCTTCTTATTAAGATAACCTTCTTATTAAGATAACAGGATTCCAAGGTCTCTTCCAAATAAATTCTATGTTGATGAATATGATTTATTATTTTAAAACATAAAGGAAGTTTTATCCAGAATTGTTTTACATTACAAATATTCTTTCTAAAGTTTGAAAAAGGAGAATAAAAAGTATGAAGAATAGCGAAGGAGCTCACTTAAAATTGATGGCACTTGGAAGGAAGAGCTGAATAAATGAAAAAGAGGTCTTATTCATCCATTTTAATATTTTTTCTTTGATTTATCCCAGTAAAGAGTAGTAGAATTAACTTATATGAATTTATTATCTTTATTATCTATTTATCATCTTTTTCATATTGTTTCCATCTTAAAGTATAAAAATGTGTGAAGTGAGTAAAGTGAATTGAGCAAAAGAGCGGTGGGAGAATGGAAACAGAAAGTAAGAATCAAAAGACCTACATAACATAACGTAACAGTCCTTCGAGAATAAGAGTCGCTATAATTCGAGATTTCAGGGAAACAAGTGCACTCAGGATGTCACTGGAGAACTAATAAATATCTGATACTAAAATATCACAGCATTTTTGCAGAAAATAAAAGAAGTATTTAGAAGACTTCAGTAGAAGACTTCAGTAGAACACTTTATAGAACCATGAAGAGACAATGTACTACACGAACTTTGAATAGGTTCAATCATTTTGTTGATTAAACAACACATTTTTCATTATTACAATACTCTATCTCAAGTGACTGTTCCATCTAATAAAGATATTTACCAATATAAAACAGAAACTTATGGAAAAACTTGCATTGCCGTGTCCTTAGGATTAGACTCTAAAATAAATTTGATCATCCATGTGGAAAAACAAGGCCCATGTCTATTGGGAAATCAATTAACACAATCATTTGAATGAATTAAATAATATTGTTGTTTCTCACTGAAATAGTTTTCTTCCCATTTAGTGTGCTTCCATCAGAAGTATTCTCAGTACATATTCACAATATTTAGTACAAGAGGGAGCACTGGAAATTTTAAGACATGAATTGAAATGAAATAGAATCATAGATCCAAACATTATATTATGTATATGGCAGGCATAAAGTGATTTTAATTGATTTAATGTATCTGTGTAATAAAAGAACATATATTTTATTAACTTGTAATGAACCAAGTTAAATTAAACCCCTAGAAGCTATTTCTTTGGTTGAATTAAAAATTCTAACATTAATTTTAGCCTTTAAGTTTGTAATATTTCAGAATACAGAAAAAATGATGATTATATCCAAAGAATTCATAAAGTTACCATTTTAGTCATTTCAAGTATGTGAATGATGCTTGCTTATTTTTGTACCTGGAAGGACTATTCCTATATGCAGTTGTCAGGAAGGAAACCATGAAACGTTTACAATGTTGTCATGTCACCTGGTGAGTTACACAAAAATAAAAACATGGGTACAATGAAGATTTTATATATCGAATGAAGGCAAATAATTTTTCTTTTCCCAAAATTATATGAAATGAAGAATCAAGTGCTAGGAAAGGGGATCCAATTAGGTCAATTACTATAAGGAAAATAATATTAAAAAAACAGTATGCACATGGATTAATAATGGATTTATAAAGGAAAATCACACACTGGATAGTTTATAAAACATGACATTCTCTCTCACACCTAGTCCACTCTATGTGGGCTGTTCATCTTGTCTAGTTCCCTTCCCCCTTTCCTGCTAGCACACACTTTTTCATATCTCAAGACTCAGTTCACATGGCACTACCTTGGTGATGTTTTCCCCCACTGTTCTAGGCACAATTATACTCATTATGCTATAATGACTGTTTTAAAATGTAAACTTATACCAAAGCAATTGATCTGAAGGAACAATTTGAGATTGTCTATGTGCAATTTCCCCAAATAACATTCTTGCTTTCCCCACATACTCGATAACTCAAGAAACATGCAGTGAATGCAAAAGACAGTGCTGCTGAACCTGAGCTGAGTAGGAATACACAAAATGCATCCATATGCGCACGTCAAACATGCTACCTCAGTTCACTGGGTCAGGAGCCACATCCAACTGCATCTGCTACAACCTGCCCTCAGACTTCATCTCACCGTCCTACCTTTACCCCCAGTGACACAACTACAACTCCTCTAGTGTCAAAGTAAACTTCAGATTTTAAGGTAAAAATACCCTATATATTGTGTTATTTATGTTATTTCTTAACTAATTAGTATATAAAAACAATGCTACCATTTTTATTAGGTTCTTAGCATTGAAAAAAAATATCTGTCACTAATGAAATTTTTGAGTGTTGCACTCCAGACCTTGATTTTCTCATTGGCTTGGCAGTTTTCTATTGCACAATCTTCCATAGCATGTTGATTTTTGGAAAAGCCCATGTTGTGTCATAGCTGATGCTTCCTCTTCTGTGTTTCAGTGGTACTTAGGGTATCAGATTGCATTTATTTGTACACTTACCTATTTTCTCCCCTATAATATGCAAACGTACCGAAGTGGGAAGGTATCAGGTACTGATACCAGTGAGGGTGAGGTGTAGAAACAGGTAAGAGTTGGATAAGTGCAGGGCAGAGGCAGTAGCCTCACCTGGTGGGCTGAAGTTGATGGATGATAATGGAGATGGGGAGATGGGGAAAATATGGATTGCTCTTTCTCCTTCAGCTCCAGTCAATCACTAAAATCCATCTGATTTCACTAACTGCTTTCCTATTCCTTTTGTCTATGTATCTTATCAGTTCTAACTCAAAGCCTCATGATCCTGCCTCTTGATTACTGTAACAGCCCTTTTCTCTTCTGCTATGGAATGAATGTGTTCCCCGGATCAAATTTATATGTTGAAACCCCAACTCCCAGTGTGATGCTATTTGGAGATGAGGTCTTTGGGACATAATTGAGGTTAGATGATGTCGTGAGGGCGGGGGCCTCATAATGGGAATAGTGCCCTTATAAGAAAAGACACCAGAGAATTAGCTCTCTCTCTGCTCAAGCACAAAGAAGAGGTCATGCAAGCAAGAGGTCATGATATGATGGCCATCTAAAACCCAAAGAGAGAGATCTCAGAATGATATCTATATCAGAATGATATTTACCACACCTTGACCTTGGACTTCTAGCCTCCAGACCTGTGAGAAAATAAATTTCTGCTGTTTAAGCTACTCAGTCTATGGTAATTTGCTCTGGCAGCCTTAGCTAATACAATATCATAAATACAAGCTCTATCCTGGCATGCACATAAGATATATACATAAGCTATGCAGAACTTTTGGAACTTTTGACTGGCTTCCCAAACCTCTGGGATAAAACTTAAATATCTTAACATGTCATACCGGTGCTGTTATGATTTTAACTCTATATACCTCCCAGACTTAACTCTTGCCACGCCCACTTCCCTGTTGCCAAAGTATCTGTAGTTCCTTACACACATATCATACACTGTTTTGCCATCAATACTCTGTTCATACAACTTCTCTGTTTACTATGTCATTTCTCTTCATCTGTATGTGCAAATCTTCTAATTTTCCTTTAATAGAAGATACAAGTTCCCTGAGGACAGTGATTGATGACTCTCCTTTTCCTAATTCCTTCTATACTACCAGATACATAGTGGGTACTCAATAAATATTTATTGAATAAATGCAACTGTGCCCAGCATAGTGACTTTGCACAAGTTTCATATCTTCAGTAAATGGCAGCTGTTGTCATTATTTCTGGATGTGCTAATGTTAGTTTAGCATTCC
>ML098294.1:12198-26779 GCA_003697995.1 Taxidea taxus jeffersonii | reverse complement strand
AAAAAAAAATTAATCTCTGTTGATAAAATTCTCTTGAAAAATTCTGCATTCCAAGTAGCAAATTCAGAATCTCCTGGGTGCCTCCAAAACTCTTTGATCTTCCTGATCTCAGAACTCCTCTATTATTTATTACTCACAATTAGTTGTGTAACAAGATATAAATAAATTTTATGTATGTATATATAAAGTCTGGGTCTGGAGAAGCTGATCATCTCTGTCATGTGAAGGGTCACTTGAGTTGTATAATTGTAGAAACCCTCCTCCCTCATTTTCCCAGAATTAGGAAAAAGGAAGACCTTTATGTTTTATGTGATTTGGCAAACATTTCCAAATGTTTTACATGTCACACCATGTTTTACAGAGCTGGTGGCTGAGGAGGGCGAAACCAATTCCACCCAGGACCTTCTGGGATGGAGAGGAAAGATGTTTTTGATTTGTCTTCCCTGAATCTGAGGTCAAGAGCCATGATGGGGAAGCATATAGAGGGCAGTGTCTAACCACAGCCCAGGAGCTGGGGAAAAGGCCCTTTAAAATGAAATTATTCTGAGGATAAGGAGTTGGAATGGAGGCTAGGCTCAGACAAGTGTCTAATGCTTTGGTAGCAGAGGGTGTAACTGATGCCAGATTTCCTGTAGGCACATCTCCCTAGTACTCTGTGGGATCTGAAGACCAGAGTTGGTTGAGCCTGGGCTTATGACCTGAGAGGAGAGTATCCTTGGTGCTCAAGGTGGCACCTCACGGTGAAGTGCGTCTGAGCAGTGACAGATAAGCAGTGCTGCAGATGGTACAGAGGTGCTTACAATAACAGCGTTGATCATGTTCCTTTTCTTTCCACTTGGCATTTGGGGGAGGGGTTCCTTTTGGACTGAATAAGCCTCTATTTTCTTACTGATCCTTTGTCTAGATTTTCTATCCATTATTTAAGGTGGAGATTTAGGGGTACCTGGGTGGCTAAGTCAGTTAAGAGTCTGCCTTCAGCTCAGGTCATGATCTCAGGGTTCTGAGCCCCAGGCAGTTGGTCCGCATCCAGAGGAACAAGGCCACCCTGCTCAGACTTGCCGCATACAGCGTACCTGTGGGTTTCCCCGACAGTTGGAAGATGCCACTGGGTGCAGAGCTGGGAAAACCATATTTCATAAAGCTAATGGGATTTGTTGCAGAGGAAAGAAAACATCGCACTGTTTATCTACCCGCATACCAAGTCTTTCCGTGGACCCAGATGTGTGCCCTAAGACAGGTGAAGGTTGTCACCCTGGGACAGGATCTGTCTAGTGGACCCACCTAAGCCCATGAGCTCTGCTTTAGGGTTTGAGGACCCATTCCACCACTACCCAGTTTAGAAAACATTTATAAAAAGCTAAGGACATAGATGGTTTTGTTCATCCTGGTTATGGAAATTTATCTGGGTGGGCCAAGCAAGGTTTTTACTCAACGCTGTCCTCATAGTCCGAGCACATCAGGCTAGTTCTCGTAAGGAGAGAGGATGGGAGCAATTTACTGATGCGGTTGTGTCCTGGCTAAGTCAGAACTCCAGTGGCCCCTGTCTTCTTGCTCTGGGGCTCTTACTCTCAGAAAAAGACAGTGCCATTCTTAGGAAGCCCCAGTATGTGCTATGGGCTGCCTAAGCCCACCCCCCACCCCCCCAACCCCCAATCCCCCGCCCCGCTGTCACTCTGGGCAGGGGGAGGGGACAGAGGGTTCTTCAGATGTAGACATTTCTCTAAAACAAATGTGCTGCTGTAGAAGTCTGGCAAGGAGCGCATCAACTGGAAGAATCTGTGACCCTGAGCTGGAGGACTGTCTCTGAGCAGTTTTCTAGAAGCTGCTATCAAAGTATTTGCCAAGAGTAGCAGCTTTATCCAGACAGAAGCACCAAAGGTTCTACCGTGGGACCATATGGCTGTCTTTGCAACATGGCTTTGGCCTAAAACCTGAGGTCACAGTATATGAAAGAGAGTGGAGGTTAAATACACACGAGAGTTGTTCCATCCCCTTTATGGTAAAAGGGGAAAGGGGGCAGAAGCACCTCTTTGGTACAGCCAGCTGCTACTTGTTTTTACCTGGCAGGTTAGACTTGAGGTTGTATGTTTATCTAGAAAGCCTCCTCTCCCTTTGCCCTGCCTGGCATTCCAGTTCTTGGCCAAGTATACTGCTGCCTGGGTCCTTGCCCCAGCCCTCGGGCCCCTCCTTGAAGGAAGCAGAAGAACAGTTTGCAAGTGCCCAGAAGTGTAGGGATGAAAATTCCTGAGGCCTGAACCTCTGTGTGAGCCTTCCAGACAGTCAGAGGGAAGTGAACTGGGGCTTGTTTCTACAGTTATCCTCTGGGTGTTCCTAGGAGTGAACAGTGGAAGCTGAACTGGAAGAAAGAGAAAGGGGAATTTTTTAATTTTATTTTTTTTAAGTGAGGAAATGCTTTTCTCTGAGGTGTATCCCGAGTTGGAGGTTTTTTTTTTTTTTAATATTTTATTTATTTATTTGACAGAGAGAGATCACAAGTAGACAGAGAGGCAGAGCAGAGAGCCCGATGTGGGGCTCGATCCCAGGACCCTGGGATCATGACCTAAGCTGAAGGCAGAGGCTTTAACCCACTGAGCCACCCAGGGCCCCCCAAGTTGGAGTTTTAAACTCAGTACAGACTGCCTGTTTTTTATGGACTGAAATCACATGGAGATTTTTTTTCCTGCAACACTGGTGAATTTTGCTGTTTTAAAAATACTTACACAGATATATATATACATATATATGTATATATATGTATACACACACACACATATATATGTATGTATGTATGTGTGTGTCTGTGTGTATATATATATATATATATCCTTTGTTGGGGAGACAATTTTTGTTAGGTCTGTACCTTCATCTGAGATCCTATTAGAGGTGCTATTGATGTGTTAGCCAGGGAAAGAGTTAACCCCGAGTGAGTTTGGGAAAAAAAAACGTTGTTGGTTTCCAAAGGAAAAAAAAAAGACTGTATAAATACTGTGTAATTAACATAGAATAATTGAAAAGTTCAAGGGATGCCTGGGTGGCTCAGGGGGTTAAACATCTATTTTTGGCTCAGGTCATGATCCCAGGGTCCTGGGATCGAGTCCTGCATCAGGCTCCTTGCTCAGCGAGGAGTCTGCTTCTACCTCTGCCTGCTGCTCCCCCTTCTTGCACTCTTTCTCTGACAAATAAAAAATTAAAATCTTAAAAAAAAGAAAGAAAAATTCAGTAAAGCAAAAAAGAAGAAAATGAAAACCACCTCAAATTCTATCCCAGAGAGTTACTGTTGTTAATCATTTTTTCCTTCTTTTCTTTTTTTAAAATAATCTGTGCACCCAACGTGGGGCTCAAACTCATGATCCTGAGATCCAGAGTCACATACTCTACCAACTGAACCAGCCAGGTGCCTCTGGTATTAATTATCTTAATGATTCCACTGCCTGGTTGACTGCTTGCTCTATCTAGCTATCTACACATATTTAATTACACAAAAATGATGGGATATTTTACATTATAGGTTGTCTAAAATTTTTCCAATTAATTCTCCCCCCAATATATCAACTCAAACATTTGTTGAGCACCTACTATGTGCCAAGAACAACTGTCCCAGGTACCTGGGATTGACTAATGATCATGGAGCTTATCTAACTTTCATATCTGTATCTATACTTACATCTATCTATCTATCTATCTATCTATTGAATGTCATTTATTGACATTGTGCCCTCCCAAATGAAGTTTAAACTGAATTTCACATTGGCAGGTCTTCCGGAATTTCTTAGGTTCCCCCTCTTCCCTTCCCTTGTCTTTTTTCGTTACTTTTTCCCTCAATAAATTAAAAATCAGTAAATGTTTGGGTTTGGCTTCTCAATGAGACTGCTAGTTCCTATTCAAATCCATTCTTTACCTCTTTTTCAGTAGTAATTTATTTTAAATTAACATTTTCTTGGCACATACTTTGTTTCTAAATGCTTTAGAAAGGTTAATACTTGTAGTCCTCACAACAACCCTATAAAGTAGGTATTATTATCATCCCCATTTTACAGCTGATAAAATTGAGGCACAGAGGTTAGCTGCTTTGTGCAATGTTACACAACTAGCAAATCGCAGACCTGGAATTTGACCCCACGAAGCATGGCTCCAGAGTCCATCTAACAAATAGAGTCCACCGGGCTTTGGGGTTAGTGGGGCAGGCAACAGTGCAAACATGCAATTTTGACTGAAACATTCATGATGGAGGATACAGCTCACCGAGGTAAATCTGTATTAATAGGATGTCACAAGAGGTGAATTTGTGATTGTAAACGGCTTTCGTTGTACAGTTTGCTTTCTTCCCTGTAGAGAGGGAACAGTCTGTAAGAACTGTTTCTATATGTTTGTGAATGGACCAGGTGGGTTGCTTAAAGGGTTAAGAGCCAGCGGGGAGCAGAGTGAAGCTAAGTAGGCTGAGCAGAGCTGAGGCAGAGAGGTCAACCTTGTTTTCTAGCTCCTAGCCTCTCCATCCTACCAGGCATTCTCCAAACTGTATTCCTCATTCACCTCCTGTCCTGTCCTCCAGCACACTGGATTCCTTCCACATTTCAAAAAGACTGCAAATCATCTCCCTTGTCCTTAAGAGAGAAGTGTCCTGTTTCTTAGGCAAGGAGCTAGACAGAGATGGTTAATTAAATTTTCAAGTAAGTAGACAGTGGCTTCCTTTCTTTGCTGCAATGGGGGTCAGCATTGGTTCTTTTAAAAGAGCTTTGTAGAGACTCAGCAGATTCTGCGTATAAGTTGGATGCTTGCCTAACTTGGGCCCAGACAAAGGGCCTGATTCCCATATTCTCCCTACCTCTGCCCTTCTCCCACCTTCTTACTTATGGAGGAGCTCAGTTCCTACAGTATTCCTTCATCCAGCCACAGGACCTGAGTGGGGACGGGGTGGAGTCCCTGAGGTGGGTCATTCCCTGCCCTGGGAGATGGAAGCCTCCTGGAATGAATGACTTGTGTTGGATATATTCCTTGGTCGATCATCACCGAGTCTCTAATGGGGGCCCTAGTGGTTCTAACTGTGTACACAAGAGAGAGGGAGCATGGGAGATCTGGGGTGGGCCACAGGTTGCAGAAGGAGGTCCAGGAGAGGAGGACTTGAACCCTATGTGAGAAAAATGGCAGCTCCAGGGAGAGAAAAGACAGGGAGAAAGGCACTCTTGTTTTCTCTCTCTTACTAGCTCTGTGCTCCTGGACCCAAATCCATTATTCATCACTGAAATAAAACTACAGCTTGTTCCTGTAGAGCAAAGACTGTTCAGTGGTCAAAGAGGTGATTAGGAGAAATCTCACATACTCAGTGGAGCTGTGAGGGCTGCTAACCATCTTTTCTAACCTGGAGTCAAGACCCATGGTCTGATCCAAATGTGATACTGGGAAGATGACTAAAAAGACTGTGCCAAAGAATTGAAGACCTGCAGTCAGGTCCACATACACAGAAATCATTCCCCTCGTGCTGTGTCCAAAAGTGTCTTGGCAGGAAGAGAGGGAGAGCAGGAAAGAGAAGGGCATGAGAAGTCACAGTCTTCATGGTCCTGGAGTGGATATTATTGTTTTTGCTCATTCAGACACTTTCCCCTTCTCAGTCCCCTGGTTTGGGTGGGGCAGGTCCTATGCATCTCAACCCCAGTCTGACCCTATCCCCACCACAGGGATGGCGAGACCCAGCCTAGCCAAGCAGTGCACTCCATTCATCTGCCATGGCATTGGCTCAGGCAAATGAGACTTAAACCTGGGACTTTGACAGGTCCTTGTTCAAATGTTTGAGCACCAGTTTTCAATTCTTTTGGGTATGTGCCTGTGAGCAGAATTGTTGGGTCATACATTAATTCTTTGTCTACTTTTTTGGAGAAATTGCCAGATTCTTTTTCCACAGCAGCTGAACACAATTCCCCTTTTTATTGTTCCTTGTGACTCAAGGAGAGCTGAGATGCCAAGGCTGTGTGTGCCCTTTACTGTTCCCAGGGCCCTCAGGAGAATGGTTGTCACTGGTCTGGAATTATTCCTGGACTTGTGTGTTGACTCTGATGGTACAGACTGACACTCAGGAGCAATCACAGCGGAGGAGCCACATCCCATTGCCCCTAAGACTCCTGAGAACCCATGTTCCAGAACAGCCTCTCTCTCTTTCTCTCCAGCTGCTGGAAGAGGCACTTCTGATCCATGTCCCTCAGTCTGTTTATTCATACTTTCCTCCTGGAGGCCTCCTCCAGAGCAGTGCTGAGAGGTGGCAGGCTAATTTGGGCTGAATTTCAAGGAGGGTTGAGGCCGTAGAATGGTCTGTCTCTCCACAGACCCAGGCCTTTGGGTCCATCTATCATAAGGCATGGGAACGATGGCCCTGGTGACCGTGGAGAGTGTCAAGCCAGGGCCATGACACTTGGGCTTTATCTGCTGCCTGCCCACTATGTGACCTTAAGTTAAGTCCCTTCCTCTCTCTGGGTCTCAGTTTCTCAGGTGTCAAATGAGAGCGGCCGATGATCGCACTGCCTGTCTTGGGGCTAGGGGCCTCTCACCCCACTTTGCTCCCAAACTTCCCTTCTCTGAACCTTCCATAAAAGTTTGGGATTTCGCAGTTGGTTAGAGGCATGGCAGTCATCCAAACCACCCTCTCTGGCCCCTCATCCCCACACTTGGTGTGCACATGCTGGCTTTGACTGGCCATCTGTGGGGGGCGCTCATTAGCACCAGTGCCTTCCTGCAGCTGCTGTTTGCAGAGTGAGATGACGTGTGCTCCCACAACTGGCAGATGCCTGGTGAGATGTGCTTCCACGGCTGGCCCCTAGTGATGTTGGGACTCCGGAGGGCTCTGGGGGAGGTGGCTCCCTGTTTCAATGCTCAGCTCACAGCTGTCAAGTTCATCTGCATCGACAGCAATGTGGCCAGGTGCCCCCATATGCCCATTGCCAGGGACCTTGGAGGGCTGAGCAGCGTTTGAGGTGCATGCCTGTGTGTCTGTCTTTCGTACACGTGCAAAGGCTGTCCTGGAACCTGGCCTTCGCATACTAAGTATCCACCTGAGAATGCCTCTGTTTGATATTCTGTTATTCTAATCAAACATTCACTCTCTTTTACAACATATATATCTGACACACCCAAAATGCTATAATAGAGTAAGGTGTATTGTTTCTACTGCTATTATTATTTTTATTACCCAAATCTTATATATCCAACAGACATGATAATTTTCTGAGTGCAGTTTCTTTTCTTTTCTTTTTATTTATCTATGAGAGAGAGAGAGAGAGTAGTCAGAGAGAGCATGAGCAGGAAGGAGAGAGAGAAGCAGGCTCTCTGCTGAGCAGGGATTCTGATGAGGGGCTCAATCTCAGGACCCTGGGACCATGACCCAAGCCAAAAGCAGATGCCCAACCAACAGGGGCCACCCGGATGCCCGTCTAATTGCAGTTTTATAATGATTCTCAACATCTAAATCTTTGTAAGTTTCCATATAGAAAATCTAAAGCTCTTGAACTGGTCTTTTGAGCATGACATGACAGAAGCCAATGCTTGGATACCCTCTCTCTCTGTGGGAGAGGAGGCATGTGTGGTTTGGGGAATGTTCTATTCATGCCACAGACCCCTGCTTTTCAGAGAGCCAGTAAATTGTCTTATTGAAAAATGGGCTTTTGTGTGATCTCTGGGGCTCCTTTAGCCCATCCCTTGGGTATCCTCTCAAGGTCTGGACATTACTAAGGTGACTGATGCAGTAAGTGCCCTTGACCATGGGCGGCACCCAGAGGCCTTAGTAATGAAGGACGGGGAGGGGGGCGGTGCGCAAGGCCATAGTGGAGAAGATGGACACTGGAGCTCTTCTTAGCTCTTCTTTTAGTGCTATTGATGTTGACAAGGGGGTTCAGGAGATGGATGAGGGAGGTTGAGGTAGGGGGATGAGTAAATGACCCCTAAACAGTTCTCCACCCTGAGATCCCAGGCTCTCTGGTGAAAACTATTAATTAGGACTGCATCCCCTGAGGATTTTGTGCCATGTGGCCCCACCCTGCCCAGGGAGGTGCTCTTAGGCTCTCCCCTAACCAGCCCTCTACATCTGCCCAGGCAGGGCAGGGGTGTGCTGTTGCCCACAACAGGTGGCCCAAGGTTGGCACGTAGTGCCTATAGGAAGGACTCACTCCTGATGACTTGACTGTGAGTTGCAGTGTCAAGAGTGGGCAATCATATGGGAGACCCCCGCCCCTAGCATGTTCTTAGCATCATCTTTAACCCTGTGGCTCCCAGGGACAGTGCCAACTAGCAGAGCAGGATAAAGGTACAGAGAGGATAAGGCTGTGTGTGGTAGGGGTGCATATGGGACATCCATCCATCAGTCCAGTCTTTGAGCCATGCAGGTTCCTTCCTGGATTCCTCCCTGCTCTCAGTCCCTCAGGCCAGGGCTATGGACTGCCCAGGGCCAGTTGGATCTGTCCTGAGGGGAAAGGGCTAGCAGAACCCATGAGCCCCTTCCTTCTCACTTCTCCGGTGAGCCAGGAGGCTAGACCCAGGGGAGAACCCTCTGACCATGGTGACCAGGAGCCCGTGTTGAGCTTTTGCCTAGGAAAATAGACAGCAGCCTCTGTGGTATAGCTTAAGAATTAGAGCAAGTTCCAGTGGTACCCTCAATATGTTTCTCTTGGCTGCCTGAAATCTCATCACTAGCAGTTCTCACATTTGAGTTTTGATGGTTTAAATGTTTATGGGAAGGGCAATGTCACACTTGGAGACCTGTTGCTCCCACATTTTTCCCATGCTAGAAGGACCCTGGAGTAACACAGCACCCCCCTACCTCCCCTCGTCTGGAGCAGGATCGGGGGAGAGGTACCTCAAGTGGGGCAGGTGTGTAGAAGACCAATATTCTTGACTTGCCTGTTTTGCTGTGAGCACCCCAGCAGTGCATGGAGGAGTAGACAGGAAGGCGGAAGGGGGAAGGGGGAAGGGGGAGACTTGTTGTGAGTGGCTGCTGTGCATTTTAATTCAATTCAGGCTGGCTGGCTTAATGATTCAGTGTTGGGAAAACACAATGCTCTCCTGGGAGGAGAGGTATTTGGTATAAATAGAAGGTATTATCATTGTGAGGCAATTGGGGGACATCGTGTAGCTCAGTACAGCTCAGGGAAGCAGAGAGAGTCCCAGCTGTGGGCTGTAGGGCAGCAAGCGACATACTGTTATTTGCTTGTCCCAAGAGAATGAGCTCTAGCTGTATGCAGGGCTCACCATCAATGTGGCCTGAGCAACTCCAGTGCCCTCTCTGGGCCCTTGGCCTCTTCACTGCTGGGTGCATTGGGTCATGCCCATTCTCAGGGAGCCCTTGATAGGGTCCTGACCGTGCCCATGAACTGACGGTAACAAGGGCTTATTATCCTCCACTCAAACTCTGAGTGAGAGCTGTGTCTTCCCCTGATACTGTGTTCTTTATTTTTAAATAGCTTTATTGAGCCATAATCATTATACCCTACAATGTACCCATTTAAATGATGATTCAGTGGTTTTTAGTATATTCACAGATACAGCCATGATCACAACTTTCAAACATCTTCATCACCCCAAAAGAAACCCGGTACCCTTTAGCTATCCTCTGCCATCTTCCTATCAACACCTAAGAAGCAACTCTACTTTCTATCTCCCTAGATTTGCTTCATCTGGACTTTCCATATAAACAGCATCATTTAATATGGGCTCTCTTGTGACTGGCTGATTTCAATTAGAGTGACGTTTTCAGGGTTCGTCCATCTTGTGATATGTGGTTCCTTTTTATGGCCAAATAACATTCTGTGGTATGGATTTTCTGCGTATTCTTTATTCATTGGACATTTGGGTTATTTGTACCTTTTAGCAATTATGAACAATTGTTTTGTAGGACACGTTTTCATTCCTCTTGGGAATATATCTAGGTGTAAAATTGCTGGGTCATACAGTAACTCAATGTTTGATCATTTGAGGACACCCACTTGCTCTTAAACAACTTAGATTAATTGTGGGCCTTTGAGGCAGTCACTTGACAAATATTCCATAGCTCTTTCTGTGTTCCAGGCCCTGTTCTGGGAGCTGAGGAGGGAGCACTGTGAATGGAGGGCCATGGCCATGCAGCTTTGCTAGGGTAAGAACTTTGGCTTTTATTCCACAGGAAATGCAGAGAATTTGGAGATTTGTTGTATCCCCCAAATGGTTTATCAAAGTATAATTTACAAGCAACAAACTGCACACACATAGAGCGTGCAATTTCTTGAGTTCTTACATGTGCATCTATCTGTGAAAATACCACCAGAAAGATAGTGAACAGCATCCTTATAAGTTTCCTCGTGTGCCCCTTCATAATTCCCCCTCCTGCCCCTTCTTCTGTACCTATCCCCAGGCAATCACAGACAAAACTACAGATTAGCTGCATTTTCTTTTGTTTTGTTTTATCATAAACTCTTTACCCAACATGGGGCTTAAACTCCTGGCCTTGATATTAAGAGTTGCACCCTCTACTGACCTGAGCCAGCCAGGTACCCTTAGTTGCATTTTCTAGAATGAAACAGTATGTGTTCTTTTGGGTGTGTGGCTTCTTTTAACTTGGCATAATTATTTTGAGGCTTATCTGTATTGTTGGTTGTATTGATAGTTCATTCCTTTTTATTGCTGAGTAGTAGTCCATTATATGTAGGTGTGACAGTTTGTTTCTCCATTCCCCAGTTGATGGACATTTGGAGTGTTTCTAGTTTGGAGTTACTGCAAATAAAGCTCCGAGGAATACTTGTCTACAAGTCTTTGAAAGGACATATGCTTTGGTTTCTCAAGTAAATACCTAAGGGTGGGATGGTAGGATCAGATGATAGATGTGTGTTTAGCTTACAAGAAACTAACAGACTGTTTTCTAATGTGATTGTACCATGTCCACTTCTGCCAGCAGTGTATGAGAGGCCCAGTTGTTTCACAGCCTTTCTAACAATGGGTATGGTCCCCCCTTCTTAATTTTCAGCCATTATAGGTGTGTAATGGTGTCGCTCATCATGATTTTAATCTGCATTTCTCAATGACCAGTGATCCTGAGCATCTTTTCTTGTGTTTATTTGCCCTCTGTGCCTTCTTTGGAGAAGGGTCTGTCAAGTCTGCCAATTTTTTAAAATATTGCATTGCTAATTTTCTTGTGTTTTGAGAGTTTATGTTATATACCAGATACAGGTTTTTTTATACGACCAGTGATTTGCAATATTTTCACCTAATCTGCAGCTTATCTTTTTATTCTCTCTTTTGTAAAAAAGATTTTATTTATTTATTTGAGAGAGAGAATGCACAAGCAGGGGGGAGGAGCAGAGGGAGAGGGAGAAGCAGGCTCCCCTGAGGACCCTGGGATCATGACCCAAACTGAATGCAGATGTTTAACCAACTGAGCCACCCAGATACCCCGATCTTTTCATTCTCTTTACAGTGTCTTTCAAACAGCAGAAACTCTTTTTTTTTTTTTTTTAAGATTTTATTTTTAGGCTATCTTTCCACTCAACATGGGGCTCAAACTCACAACTCCAAGACCAAGAGCCCATGCTCTACCAGCTGAGGAAGCCCGGTGCCCCACAAACAGTGGAAATCCTTCATTTTGATAAGTCCAATTCAGCAGTTTCTTTCATGCATCCAGTGTCATAGCAAAGAAAACCTTGCCTCACCCAAGGCCACCCAAGGCCTTCTATTTTCTTCTACAAGTGTTATAGTTGTAGGCTTCACATCTAAGTCTATGACTCATTTCGAGGCCGCTTTTTCATAGGGTGAGAGGCATGAATTGAAGTTCATTCTGTTGCATTTGGATCTCCAGTTGTTCCCGCAACGTTTGATGAAAAAAAAAAAACTATTCTTTCTCCTCCGCAATGCCTCTGCACCTTTGTTGAAAATCACTTGTGCATAGATGTGTTGGTCTATTTTGGGGCTTTCTATTCTGTGCCATTGATCTATTTGTCTATCTTTATGCCAGTATCAGCCCATCTTGAGTAACTTTATAATAAAGTCAGGCAGTGTTCCTCCGGCTTTGTTCCTCTTTTTCAAAGTTGTTTTGATTAGTCCATGTAAATTTTAGAATCAGCTTGTCAATTTCTACAAAAGAGCCTCCCAGGGTTTTGATTAGGATTTCATTGACTCTATGGAACACTTTAGGGAGAATTGACATCTTCACAGCTTTGAGTCTTATGAGCCATGAGCATAGTCTCTGTCTCCATCTGTCTGGATCTTTGATTGCTCTCAGCAGTCTGGATCTTTGATTGCTCTCAGCAGTTGCTTTCAGGGTCCAGGTCTCTACAGGGTATATGTGCTCCCACATCTCTTATCATAGAACGGTCACCTACTAGGTGAGCTCCACGCTTGTAACAAGAGTCATTCTGGTTGATGAGAGAGCAAGTACCCCCCACCGGTGGGCCACTTGCTGGAAATATGGTGGTGGTGATGAGCTTGTAGTATCAGCACCTGCCCACTCTTCCTGCCAGAAACCATCATGTGACTGCTGCTTGGGGACTGGTGAGCTTTTCTGGCTGCCATCCTGCACACCTGCCATCCCATCCATGGAGCTTCAGGCCCAACGCAGGCCTGGCAACGACATTGACAAAAGTAGGGCTGAGCCTATCCTGCAGAAAGCCAGCCCCTTCCTCATACTCAGCTTTGTGCGTGTCCTACCTGATGTGCACGCATCATCTCCCATCTGCATGTGTCCCCTGAATCATTTTCTTGGATACCACCCTAAGTTTTTCCAGGAAAACACCCACAGGTGAGAAGTAGCCAGATCTGTGCTGTTGGTACCCAAAGCAAAGAAGTAGTCTGGAGTAGAAGTCTGGAGCCCAGAAGTACATGTGTGGATTCTTCCTTTCTAAGATTTGTCAGTTCCGCTCACCCAGGCCGCATCCCCTCCTGCTGGGTTAAAGCCATGGAGCCAGGCTCGCTGCCTCTGGACTCTTACCTCCAAATAATTTCTGTATGGGGTGGACTAGATTTATCCTTATGTTCACTGTATTAGTCAAGTTCCTCTCCTGCTCAAGAACCATCTGTGATTCCCCAGTACCCTCAGGATAAGGTTCAAACTCCTTGGCGTGGTACTCAAGGAAACCCAACATCTGTTCCTTCCCCATGGGTCCCCAACACTCTATTCTAGCCAGACCAGTTTTCTCACTGGCCCAGCATGCTCCCAACCCCAAAGCCTTTGCTCATGTGTGCCCCATCCTGCCCTTCCCAGACTCATGTGCTCAGATCTCAGCTCCCCTTAAACATCAATTCAAATCCTATTTTTCTATGAAATGTAACTAATGATTCAAGCCCACCCAGCCATCTTCTGTTCCTTAGGTTTAACCAGGGGTTTTATTTACAACTTGATTTTATCTTTATTAGTTCTGCTTAAAATAATGTATTATATAAGGGCACCTGGGTGGTTTGGTTGGTTAAATGTCTGACTCTTTTTTTTTTTTAGATTTTATTTATTTATTTGTCAGAGAGAGCGTGCAGGAGCGAGCACAGGCGGACAGAGTGGCAGGCAGAGGCAGAGGGAGAAGCAGGCTCACCGCTGAGCAAGGAGCCCGATGTGGGGCTCGATCCCAGAATCTGGGATCATGACCCCAACAAAGGCAGCCGCTTAACGACTGAGCTACCCAGGCGCTCCTCAAATAAATCTTAAAAAATATAAATAAATAAAATTTATTAACTAATAATAATTAATAGAAGTTCTCACTTATGAGAACTCTGATACACCACACACACACGGCACATTTTTTGCTTGGTTTATAAACATTTGTTTTCTTGTAAAAATTGTTTCTAACTCAAACATCAAAAAGTCTGGAGTCTCAATACCCTAATTAGAGATGGTGACATGGAGATTCAGAGAGCCTAAGTAACTTTCCAAGTCCCATAGCAAGTGAGTGTTGTGGGTGGGATTTGAGCCCATACCTGTGTCCATCCCGCTCCCACTCCTGGAGGATAAACAAGAGCTGAGAGCCTCGTGTTGCAGAGGAAGGGGATTGAAGCTCAAGAGATTGTTCCCTGGGACTCTGGGTGACTCAGTTGGTTAAGCATCTGCTTTCAGCCCAGGTCATGATCCCAGGGTTCTGGGATCGAGTCCCGCATCGGGTTCCCTGCTCAGTGGGGAGCCTGCTGCCCCACCTGTTTATGCTTTCCTTCTCTCTTTCTCTGACAAATAAACAAAGTCTTCAAAAAAAAAAAAAAGAGTTTGTTCCCTTCAAGGTCACACAAGAAAAACAAGTGGGCCCTTCCATTTTTTTAAAGAAAGATGTATTTATTTTGAGAGAGAGAGAGAGCATGAGCGAGCATGAGTGTGAGGGGAAGAGGGAGAGGGAGAGAATCTCAGGCAGACTCCACACTGAGCATGGAGCCAGAGTGGGGCTCCATCTCACCATTCTGAGATCACCACCTGAACCAAAACCAAGAGTCAGATGCTTAACTGACTGTGCCACCCAGGCACCCCATGGCCCTTCCATTTAAGAAAAAGAATTATTATTATTATTTTTTAATAATTTATTTATTAAAGATTTTATTTATTTATTTGACAGACAGAGATCACAAGTAGGCAGAGAGGCAGGCAGAGAGAGAGGAGGAAGCAGGCTCC
>ML098294.1:0-11798 GCA_003697995.1 Taxidea taxus jeffersonii | reverse complement strand
AGCTGAACAGGGAGCCCGATGCAGGACTCGATCTCAGGACCCTGAGATCATGACCTGAGCCCAAGGCAGAGGCTTAACCCACTGAGCCACCCAGGTGCCCCCTAAGAAAAAAATTATTAAAAAAACTAAAAATTATGGTAAAATATGCACAACATAAAAATTATTGTTTTAACCATTTCAAAGTGAGCAATTTAGTGGTATTAACTGCCATCCCAGTGTTGTGTAACCAACATCACTATCTGGTCCCAAAACATTTTCATCACCCCAAAAGGAAATCCTGTGCCCATTAAGTAGTTGCTCCCCATTACCTCCTCCCCTGAGCTCCTTCCTGCCTCTGTGGATTTGCCTATTCTAAACATCACATAAAAGTGGAATCATACGGTGTGTGGACTTCTGTCTAGCTTCTTTTCACGGGATTCCTTCATTTTAATGCTGCCATGTTAGACATATCCTCTGTGCTCTAGTTTGAACTCGTGTGTCAGGTGGTGTATCAGTATAGATAAGCCCCCTCAGCCTGGAACCTAGGTTTTATGATACCTAATGGCCAAGAGAACACATACCTGCCCTGGTGCTTTGAGTCTGGCCCACAGCCTTGCATTTCTGCTATTTTAGAATGGCCATCGTGGCATCTTGCTTTTCCTCCAGACCATACTCCCACCCAAAAACTGAACACAGCACCTAACATGGAGCTGGGCAGCATGATGCACACCAGCGCTGCTTGCATTGCCCACAACTGGTAAGGTGGCTGGCCCCCTGTGGTGCAAAGGGCCCAGCAGGTAGAGCTCGGGGCTGTCTCCATGGCTCTGGCCACAGTCCCTACTCTCCATTCTCCAGGTCCAGCCATCAGCATTTGAGCACGAGGAGCCTCTCACCTGTGTGCTCTGTGCGGCGCGTGCTGGCTTGCACCCTCCCAGAGGCTGTGTGCCCCTAGACCAGGGTCTTCCCTGGGCAAGCCACTGGAAGGAGCACTCCCTAGCAGATTGACTTCTCCTCCTGCACTCTTTGGGTTTCCTCAGCTTCCAAGGCAAACATATCACCCCTACATGCAAAGGCTGGTGAATTCTGAGTCTGGGCAGGTGCTGCTATGGCTACAGCAGCTAGCTGTAGAATGCCAGGACCCCTTTCTCCTGCCAGCTCAGCAACTGGAGGAACAGGTGACCCGCTCTTGGGCCTTCTAGAAAGCACTGCCTGCCCATGTGATCTTCTCGCTCAGCTTTCTCAAACTGGAAAGCGATGCCTGGCCACTCTTGCCAACCCCTGTGCTCACTTGGCCAGAGATCATCTTCTGCTGAGAGGGACTGGAGCATGATTTTCTGCACTCAAGCGACCTCACCTCGCCCATCAAGTCCAGTTTTCTGCCCCTACCTCCGGTGTTCAAACCCTACCATCTGAGGCTCTTTTTTGGTGGATAAGACAGAGCCGTCTCTCTATGCTTCCAGTCTCTAACAGAGGTAGCTCGGAGGATGGCAGAGAGGGTAGTGAGATATAATCTCCATTTACAAATAAAAATGCTGCACTTGATAGGCTAACGCAGCTTCCGCCCACACCCAGCGGCTTCCTCCTTCCAACCAGATTGTGCTTCCCAAGCCCTTCCTACGCAGACATCCCAGAGCCACCCCTGACCCTCAGTATGAACAAGCTCATCCAGGCTTTCCCTGTAAGGGAGACCCAGATTGCAGACCTGTTCTAGTCGCTGGGTTTCTGCACCTCAGGTTCGGGGCACGGATAGGGGGTCGGTCCTCGGCCTCTGTCTTGTGTGCCATTGGGCATCTGCGGGCAGATGCGCAGGAAACAGACCCAGGTTTGCCCCGCCCACCACTGCTCGCCTCTCCCTGGCAGTGGTCAGACTTCGCTGTGTGGGGCCACCCACTGATTCCAGGAGCTGTGTGGTTATAGCTCCTCCACCGGCCACCCAGTCTCAAGTGCTGCTTTACTCCTGAGCTCTCCCATGCCCCAGCCATCCCTGAGGCTTCCCTGGGTCTAGATAAGCTACGGCAGTGCTTCCCACCCTCTCCCTGCTGTACCCTGTGTGGGACCTAACTGAAGTGCAATAATTTCTTTACCGGCCATTTCTTTTGTTTCCAATTGTTAGGCTGTTATAAATGATGCTCCAAGGATGGTCTTTGTGCCTTAGGTCATCAAAGTGGCCACGATGGGAGCCAAAGACAGGAGGGATTCTTAGAATCCAATTGGATTTAAATATATGCAAGAGGTGTGGCCCTGCCAGATCTGGAGAACATGAAAAGAATTCAGAATTACATTAAGCAGTCAATAGAGGAGCTCTGATGTAGTGAGGAGGGAATGGTTGGGGGAGGGGACTGCCGTCTGCAAACTCAGAACAAACAGGATGAACAGGGGCAGGTGTGATCAGTGCATAGGCTGTGAGGACACTGTTTGGAGGGTATAGACTGGCAATCACAAAGCTTAAGCAGAGCTACTCTGTAATTGGGTTCAAATTATCCCTACTGTCCTGAGAAAAACCTCCTCAGGCATCTGTAACTGCAGATCTCAGGTCCCACTCAAAACTGTGGCCGATGGATAACATTGGTCCAGCAAGAGAATGGTAATGCTTCAGTGTTTTAAGCACTTTTTTTTTTTTTTTTAAGTTTCGTTTCATTGGGGTGCCTGGGTGGGTCAGTTGAGCGGCTGCCTTTGGCTCAGGTCATGATCCCAAGGTCCTGGGATTGAGCCCCTCATTGGGCTCCCTGCTCAGCAGAGAGCCAGCTTCTCCCTCTCCCTCTGCCTCTAGCTCTGCCTACTTGTGCTCTCTCTATCTCTGTCAAATAAATAAAATAAAATAAAATAAGATAACATAAAAAGTTTTATTTCATCTGTTTATTTGATAGAGAGAGAGAGTGCATGAGTGGAGGGAGGGGCAGAGGGAGAGAATCTCAAGCAGACTCCCCACTGAGTATGGAGCCCAACAGGAGGCTTGATCTCAGGGCCCTGAGATCATGACCAGAGCCAAACTCCAGAGTGGGGCACTTCACCAACAGCCACCAGGTGCCTCCGCAAGAATTTGTTTAGAGTGACTGATAGATTCGCCAGGGAGCCCTTTCCTCACCCCTCCCCGACAGTGGTTTAGCACAAGGACGGTATTAATTTTGCTCTCCTCAACCAGGCAGAATGGGGGCCTGCCCAGTTTCAGGGGGCAGGGGAAATCAGTGTTTCTGTGGGCAGGGGCTTTGTTCCGGAAGAGCATATGGAACAGGAGTACAGCTGAGAGCTGCCAGAGCCATCCAGCCTCTTGGAAGCCACTGGCTTTGCACCAACCCTTTCCCCAAGGCCCTTCTGGCCTCATCTGCCACCCAGTCCCAAAGGCCCCCATTTTAGGCTTGGTTATGGTAGTACCCCAATCTCTATCAGGTATCTGTTGCTTCACATTTTACCATCCCTAAACATAGTGACTTAAAACAATGACACTCCTTTTTTCTCATGAATCTTCATTTGGGGCAGGACTTAGTGGGGACAGCTCATCTCTTTTCCACTCAATGTCAGCTGGAGCTGCTGGAAGCCTGGGCCATGGAATCCTCCTGAGGCTTTCTCACTCACATCTCACCATTCATCCTGGCTGCAGCTGAGGCCGAGAGCAGCAGACTCACCCAGCCCTTCCCCATGTGGCCTGGGCCTCCTCACAAGTGGTGGCTAGGTTCCAAGGCCAAGTGTCCAGAGACAGAGAGAGAGGCTGCTGGAAGCAGTATTGCCATTCGTGGCCTCGCCTCATAAATTCTAGAGCCTCCTTTTTCACCACATTCTGTGTTGAGGTAGTCATAAAGGTTGAGAAATGGACTCCTCCCCCCCCTTTTTTTAAGTAAACTCCACACCCAACGTGGGACTTGAACTCATGACCCCAAGACCAAGAGTCACATGCTCTACTGACCAAGCCAGGCAGGCACCCCTAGACTCCACCTCTTGTTGGGGGCAGCAACAAAGTTCTGGAAGAATATGTGGGACAAGAGATACTGCTGTGGCCCTTCTTGGGAATGATCGTCTTTGCCACGCTTCTGCACCAATCTGTCATTGGCTGTGGGCTGCCCCAGTAGGAAGGGTCCCAGGTGCTTGCAGCTGGAGAAGGAGTGACTTAAAGGATGTCTTTCTAAGACAGTCACTGATATGGGGTGTTCAAAATAAAGGTGCATGGAATTTGGACAAAAGGTGCATAGAAACACTCGGGTAGATCTGGGAGCTCTGGGAGATGTACAAACAGAGTCTGTTCCAGGATGATAAAACAGAATACTTATAGATCAGAAGGCAAGGTGAATTATAGCCCTGTCCCTTACCTCATGTGATTATAGACATCTCAGTCTTTTAGTGAACGTTAAGTGACAGAAAATGTGAACTCAAAATCAGCTAGAGGCTCATTTGTAACCAAGAGCTGGCCCAACCTGGCATATCCATCTCTCAAATCCTTATGATCTCTGACCACTGAAGGGATGGACCAGTGACCCTCCCCTAAATCATGCCGTTACTTATCCGTGATTTGTTTTGATCCAACATAGACTGGAAATCGGCCAATTGGTTTTTGCCTATGATCATATACGCATGTAAAATGAAGAGGTCTCTGTCTGCTGAAGAGGAGTCTGAATAAGATTTTGATTATAGTTACCAAAATGTATTTATTTTTAGTTTATTTTTAAGTTTTTATTTATTTAAAAGTGAGAGAAAGACACACACACACACACACACACACACACACACATACACACACACAGCATGAGCAGCGGGGAGGAGGCAGAGGGTGAAGCAGCCTTCCCACTGGTCAGGGAGCCCCACTCGGGCCTTGATCCCAGGACACTGAGATCATAACCTGAGCTGAAGGCAGACACTTAACCTACTGAGTCAGCCAGGTGCCCCTCCCAAAATGTATTTAAAGATCTTTGTTGGGCCATGAAGACTGTAGTGTTTTGGGTATATGAACTAGCTTGTCTGAGAAAACAGTGAAAAAGACCTTTTTTTTTCCTAATGAGCAAACATGTACAGGGAAGGCAGGCATAAAACAGCTAGAGAGCGTACTCCCCGCCTGCCGACCCCTGGAAGATTGTTCCATATATTTGTTAGGACGGTATTGTGGAATAGATTTTTCTACTACAAGATAAGGTTTTTTTATGCTGCATCTAGAAGTTTTTCTCTTCCTGCCTAAACTTCATAGGCACTCAGACCCTCTGTCATCATCATGGTGTAGCTCCCAGAATGAGTCTGAATAAAGGGTTCCCTGAGGGGTCCTAGAGCATTGGGGTGTTCATGAGATGCTGTTCCCAGCTAGAGCAGCCATGTCCTCTGCTGTCTCTGAAGGAGTCAGCCTGACTCCAGTTCTGACATCACAGGGAGAAAAGTTTGTCAAGCTGCCTAAGTTTCCTCAATGTAACTATGACTATACTCGTCTGAAGAGACCCCATTGGAGGCAGGAACACTTAGGGTCAGTTTGCCACTGGTGCATAGTGGTCCAACAGTTGAGCCATACCCCACACCCCCTTCCAGAGGGGTGTGGCAGGGCGTTGGTGCTCACAGGACTATATGTAATCATTCAGTGATATCTCTGTGGGAACTCTGAGCTTCTGCTGAACTAACATCCCAGGCCTGGGACCCCCATGGCTAGATTCCATATGTCTTCTAAATCAGGACTCTTTTCTTCTGATCCATCTTGGAGCCTTCCATGGAGAAAAGTCTTAAAATGCAAAGTGCCTTCTTTGGAGAGATCACTCACCTAATCCCAGGCCTCTGTCTCCTTGGAAAAGTAATGAACAACCCCAAACCGTAAGGGAAAGCCATTGTAAAAATCCCCAGGCATGTGTCTGGGCAAGCCAGAAGAAAGACGACCAGCAAAGGGGAGATAGAGCAGGTTCTTCCACTAGATTCCAGAGTCGTATTCAGCCCAGACCTCC
The DNA here is from genome assembly GCA_003697995.1 of Taxidea taxus jeffersonii. Classification (NCBI taxonomy): domain Eukaryota; kingdom Metazoa; phylum Chordata; class Mammalia; order Carnivora; family Mustelidae; genus Taxidea; species Taxidea taxus. Next base: position 5,916 of record ML098294.1, on the reverse strand, counting down.
CACCTTTCTCTTCCTCTTTGGTGGATGCCATGGGAGTGAGCAGATCTGCTCTGAGCTTTGCTGCTGTCATGGGCAATGGGGAATGCACCGGATTTGGAGATGGAAGTCTTGGGACTAAGCCCCAATTCATCTCTTACTAGCTGTGTAACTGGGGCAAATCCCTTAACCTCTCTGAGCCTGCTTCCCTGTCTAAGCCTGCCTTCCCTTCCTCACAGGAGGGGGCTGGTGGACAGGTGAGATGCATGGTAAAGAGCTCTCCAAGTCCCAAAACACTGTTCAAATATAGACAGTCACAACTAGCACTGACATGGCAGAAGGTTCCAGGTTTTCTGCCTGGGACATTGCACAGAATCTCTGAAGGACATTCCTGAACAGAATTGAGTGATGCCTACTTTCACTGGGCTGCCCTGAAGAAAGACATTGCAAGGCCTGCCTCCCTGGATGCATCCTTGAACTTCTCAGGCATGCAGCATCTCAGAGCAGTGTTGTGGACTGGCTGTGGATATGGTAAGAGGCATGAATTCCTCCTGTTACTGGTTGCTGACACAGAATGAAGAAAGCTAGCTTACGGAATTAATGAAAGTCTCAGAGAAAAGCAAGAGTTGGAATGAAATGCCAGCATCGTGCTGGATGATGAGATATGATCAATGAACTTAAATTTGTGACTGGTTTGACCTGGGCACCTTCCCTCTTCAGCTGCCCAAGACTCCCATCTACCAGAATGGGCACTCAGGAAAGGCCTGCCATCAGTCACTTCATCTTTGATGAAATGGAAACTACTCGGCCTTTCCCCTTCAGGTTTCTGCTCTCCTAGTGCAGAATGGAAGGCATTGCCCCAGAATTAAAGACTGTCAGCCCTCAACTAGTAGGTCAAGGGTGATTCTTAGGGGTAAAGGGGCTTTTTGGTGTCCCTGAAATTCCTTGCTTCCCATTTTTGGGTCAGGCTGACCTTGGAGAACCCCAAGATCTGGGCCATGGGGTATCTTGGAAATCTTAGGGATGACTTTCAACTCTCAGAGAAAAGAACCAGGTCTACAGAGGATCTCTGCTCTGATGCAGATGGGGCACTCAAGGCTCATCTGACAGCTGTGGGCATCACCCCTTGAAGCCAGGCTGGTTTGCCCAGCTGTCTATATAAAGGGGCACTTATTGAGATGCCTGGCTGGCTCAGTCAGAGGGGCGTGTGACTTTTGGTCTTAGGATCGTGAGTTCGAGCTCCATGTTGGATGTAGAGATTACTAAAATAAATAAAAACTTTAAAAATAAATAAAGAGGGACACCTGGGTGGCTCAGACGTTAAGCATCTTTGGCTCAGGTCATGATTCCAGGGTCCTGGGATCAAGCCACATATTGGGCTCCTTGCTCGGCAGAAAGCCTGCTTCTCCCATTTCTGCTCCCCCTGCTTGTGTTCCCTCTCTTGCTGTGTCTCTGTCTGTCAAATAAATAAAAATAAAATCTTAAAAAAGAGAGAAAGAGAGAGAGAGAGAAGAAATAAAGAGACACTTGTTAGAAGAACAGAGGTTCCTCAAGGTCAGAGGCTGCTGGGGAAAGGTCACCAGGAGTCCAGACATGGGAGACAGCACCACAGGCACAGTGCTTCCAGGAGCTGGGAAGAAAGCCTTACCTCTCCTCCACACCACCCAACTTAAAAAAAAAAAAAAAAGAATAGTTATAATCTGATCCTTGGGCTGCAACTGAAATGCCAGTTCCCCTGGAAGGGTCACGATGCTTTTAGTCACTGGTAATTTGCCCTGAGACCTCATCTCAGAAATCTGTATTGGAACAAAGCAGGATAGTTGGAGCTTATAATTGTGGACTGTGGGGTACCAGGCAGTGGTACACACTGAAGAAAGTTTTCTCGTGTTGGTCTCACAGTAACTAGGTGGAGAGGGTCTTACCCCATTGTCTAATGAGGACAGTGAGGCCCAGCAAGCCATTTTCTGAGGTCAGTCAGCCAGTAGCCATCAGCAGCCAGCACAGCTGGCAGGGCAAGCTGGATCAGCCTGGCCCCAAAGCCCCACAGTCCTTCCCCCAGACAGAGGAGAGGAGGTGGTGGATAGTGATGGTGGGAAGAGTAGGGACCCAGACAGCAGGGGAACAGCAGTCTGTGTGAGCAGGTTTATTTTGCTTTTAAAGATTTACTTTAAAGGGAAAGAATGTGCATGCTCGCATGCTCGAGTCAGAGGAGGAGCAGTGGGAGAGGGAGAGAGAGAGAATCTCAAGCAGACTCCCTGCCGAGCATGGGGCTTGATGCTGGGCTTGATTTCATGACCTATGAGATCAGGATCTGAGCGAAAGTCTTGAGTCAGACACTTAACTGACTGAGCCACCCAGGCACCCCAGGCTATGAGCATCTTAAAGCACAGCCCCAGGGCTTCAAGGAGAGGCTGTTGTAAATCCGCCTCCATGCCAGCGTGCTCTGCAGTGGTTGGTGCTGCGAGTCTAAAAGAAAGAAAATGCAGTGCAATGGTTCTCAATCTTCAGTGTGATTGGGGGGCTTGTGGGAACACACATCACTGGGCCCCATCTGCAAAGTTTCTGGTTTAATAGGTCTGGGGTGAGGTGTGAGATTTGCAGTGAAAACAGTTTCCCAGGTGATGCTGATGCTGTTGGTCTGGGGACCACATTCTGCAAACCACTGACCTAGGGCACATCTCAGACACTTTCTTTCTGGTTGAGGGCAGAATATACACCCATAAACCAGCAGAGGGTTTATTAGATAGGGCTGAGGAGAGGCAGCTATGATAAAGAGACCCAGCAACCCAACAGTGACTTAGAGAGCACAGAAGTTTCTCCCTAGGACAGTCTGCAGCCAGTGCTGTGGGGCACCGCCCAGGACCCTCTTTCAGGATTGAGGCATCATTTGCCCAGATGCTGGGGAGGGTTCTTGTCAAGGGCTCACAGCTGAGAATTGCCCTTGCCAAAGGGATCTGCCTCATCCAAGTGATGCCCTTTTGTGGGGACATCTTGCATCCAAGAAGGACGGATAGATATGGAGTTCAACAATCCCACCCCCTTGTCTCAGTCTAGGATGACTCTGAAGGACCAGCCTAACTCCAGAGCTCCCCACTGGATCAGCTGAAGCCTCTTGTCTGACTTCACAGCAGTTCAGCTTACGGTTCAGTTCACAGCAGTTCAAACTTACAGGTGCTGTCCCAAGAGTGTACCCCAATAACCCTCCAGGACAGAGTCTGTTCCAAGGCAGCCCTCCTAAGACACTATCTCCGGTGTGCATCCCCGCTTGGCAGGTAGCTTTGCTGCCCTTAGCCAGTGAGGGACCAGGTTCTTTCCAACTTGTTTCTTTGCCACCCCTTTGGGTTTGCCCTTGGCTGAAGCCAGGTTTTAGATCCCTCTGTGATCTCATTTGTGGAAATAGGGAAAAAGAAAGTAAGAACACCTGAGTGGCTCAGTCAGTGAAGTGTCTGCCTGGGGTCATGATCCCGGGGTCCTGGGACTGAGCCCTGCATTAGGCTCCCTGCTCAGTAGGAAGCCTTCTTCTCCCTCTCCCTCTGACCCTCCCCCCTGCTCATGCTCTCACTTGTGCTCCCTTTTTTTTTTTTTTTAAAGATTTTATTTACTTATTTGACAGACAGAGATCACAAGTAGGCAGAGAGGCAGGCAGAGAAAGAGGAGGAAGCAGGCTCCCCAGCAAGCAGAGAGCCCAATGTGGGGCCCGATCCCAGGACCCCGGAACCATGACCCGAGCCGAAGGCAGAGGCCTCAACCCACTGAGCCACCCAGGCGCCCCTCCCTTTTTCTCTTAAAAGAGTATAGAGCCCGTACAGTGTGCCTTAGGACACCAGGCTGGGAGTGGCACACATTACCTCTAGCACTCCACTAAGTTACTTAAACTTAGTCACATGGCTACACACGACTGCAGGGATGCTGGTAAGTGCTGTGTGGCTGGGCAACCATACCGGGCTGTAACTCCTACTTTGGAAGAGGAAAAGAGATGATGGTAGACAGCCAAGGGCCCCCATGACAACCTCTGAATGTGAATTTGGATGACCCCAACTCCATGAGCCACAAGCCTCAGCAGCCAGAGTAGAAACATGAGCCTGCTTCTGGGCACAGAGACCCCCAAAGCATTGCCATCCACATGCGTCAGCCCCCAGAGCTACTTGGGATGTGGTCACTGTGGGCTCTGCATAAAAGGCTACACTGCAGGTTTCAGCCTCTACCTTGAGTGCTATGACCCTAGTCATGTTTCTGCCAGTCCACAGAAGCTGAGCTGGATGGAAGTGAGAAAAGGGGGACCCGAAGAGACAAACCTCAGTAGGCTCAATAAAGAGAAAATCATTCCCAAGCTTCAATTTTTTATTATTAGCTACAAATGACTTATAAAAACCTTTCATTTGGTCAGGGCATGTGGTAGCCTGCGTTCACCAGTCCAATCGTCATCCGGGGAGAGGGGATTTGCCGGCGCTTTCTCTGGTGGAGGAACTGCTTATTGCATCAGGGTGGGGCAGACTGTCCTCCATCCTCCTCCCAGGAATCCTGCCAGTAGGCCTGGGCACAGGGTCACATCTTACTGACCCCACGATGCCCCCACCCTCGCCTTACCTGGCTTAGAGTTCACGGTCCATCTTGTCATGACTTTGTTGCAAATACCCTCAATTTCCTTGTCACCCTAACCGTAAGCCTACACCCCCCCCTCCACCCCAAGCTACAGAGGTCTGTCATGCATCTGGGCTCTGCTGCTTCTTTAGATACCCAAATCTCAGATGTGCCCTCAATACCTTCAGGGAATCCTTGTATCCCTTCCTATCCCAGGGAATCCCTTTCCTGCCCATCTTTGCAGTGTTGGGCCTTCTCCCCGCCCCTCGTAGCTACATCTCCCTGGCCCCTTTGCTGAGGCCACAGGCTTTGAGGAGAACACACCCCATCAGAGGGAACGCTTCACTGACCCTCCCCCCCGCCACCAGTGCTCACCCACTTCTCACTCCTGTCGCAACAGAGGAATTGTCCCTGTTTCTGTTCAAGGCCAAACCCTCCTCTTGGTCTCTGAATCCTGCCCCTAAGCTCTGGTGTTCATATCTGCAGCCATGCCTTCTCTCTGAGCCGGAGACTCAATCTCAGTTCCCTCTGCTTAGTCCACAGGGGCCAAGGAGGGAGACACAAAGCCAGACAGGCCTGATCATCCCCGGGTCAGTTATGGGGGAAGGTGCCCACAGAGGAGGAAAACTCGCGTCCCGGCTGCTGGAGAAGACATTGCTGAATTGGGGAGGTGACTGAAGGGAAAAGCCGAGGCAGGTCATCCTTGCTAGGACGGAGCAGCCCGTTTCCTACCGGATGCCTCAGCTGTCCATCGTTACAGAGCAGACGGTGAATGAGAGGCCTTGGCAAAGGCTCCCTTTGCTTCTGCTCCCCATAGGCCCTGCTGGTGGCTGCCCTCTGGCCTCTGAGATAACTCTCTTCTCTGGGGGTGATGTCAAGGCTGACCTCTTCCTGAGCAGGCGAGGGATTAGGGCCAGATCCAGATGCTCTTCCCGCTCCATCTCAGGAGGTACAAGGAGGAATTATTGGCAGCCTTTGTCCTGGTGCTGCTTCTGGACAGGGAGACCCCCCACCCCCACCCCGCCTTCCTATGTGCCCAGGCTCTGGAAGCTGCAGACTCCAATACCTCATTAAGAAGCTGCCTGGCCCTGGGGGAGGGGACAGGCTGTTCAGTCACCCTGGTCGCTTACCCATCCTCTCTTCAGCTTCCTGAACTTTCCACCCAGCTTGTACCTTGGCCAGCATTGGGGAACCAATTTATTCAGGCCCTGGGGTTTGTTTTGTTAAGGACTTTAAAATGTATTAAAAACATAGAATGGGCTTTGTCATCACTTTTCCCTTTGGACTGTACCTGAGCAATTGGATCAGGAAGTCCCTGCCTGCCTCTTCCCTGGCAGCCCAGCAGGGGTGGCCGGATGT
>RCUC01113468.1:0-13711 GCA_003697995.1 Taxidea taxus jeffersonii | reverse complement strand
CCCCCCCGCCTCTGCCTGCCTCTCTGCCTACTTGTGATCTCTCTCTCTGTGTCAAATAAATAAAATCTTTTAAAAAAAGATACACAAAAGAAAAAGAGAGAGGAGTCAAACCATTCAATACCAAAAAATCATCAAATCACAAAGGAAGACAGCAAGAGTAAGAGAACGAAAGAACTACGAAAGAAACAGAAAATGATGAATGAAATATCAATAGTAAGTCCTTACCTATCAATAATTAAGTGTAAATGGATTAAATTCACCAATCAAAAGGCATAGAAAGATTGAATGGATAAAACAACAGGCTCCAACTATATGCTCTGTATAAGAGACTCACCAAGGACACACAGGGCTAAAAGTGAAGGACTAGAAAAAAGATACTTCTTGCAAATGGTAATCCAAAGAGAGCAGGGGTAACTATACTTACATGAGATGAAATAGACTTTAAGTCAAGAACAGCTATAAAAGATAGGGAAGGTCATTATATAATGATAATAGGATTAGTGCAACAGGAAGATGTAATGATTATAATTATATATACACCCAGCATCAGAGATCCTAAATGTATAAGGCAAACATTGACAGATCTGAAGGGAGAAATAGATAGGCATTTAATAATAATGGGGGACTTCAATACCCAACTCTGATAATGGACAGAAAATCCAAACAGGAAATCAGAGATTTGAACAACACTATAAACCAACTGTACATAACAGACATATACAGAATACCCAACAGCGTAGAATACACATTCGTTTCAAGCACACACAGAACATTTTCTGGGATAAATCACATAATAGGTCACAGAACAAGTCTCAACAAATTTAACAAGATGAAAATCATCCCAGGTATCTGACCACAATGAAATGAAACCAGAAATCAGTAACTTAAGAAAATGGGGAAATTCACAAATACATGTAAATTAAACAACATATTCTTGAACAACCACTGGATCAAAGAAGAAACTAAAAGGGAAATTAGAGGATATTTCAAGACAAATGAAGATGAAAATACAGCATACCAAAACTTTGCAAAGCAGTACTAAGAGTTACCTAATAACACCGCTATTAAAAAAAAATCTCAGATAACCTAACTTTATACCTTAAGGTACTAGAAAAAGAACAAACACAACCTAGAGTTAGCAGAATGAAAGAAATACTAAAGATCAGAGCAGAAATAAATGAAATGGAACATAGAAAAGTAGTAGAAAAAATAAATGAAACTAAGAGTTTGGTGTTTTGAAAAAAGAAACATAATCAACAAACCCTTAGCAAAACTAAGGAAAAAAGAGAGAGGACTCAAATAAAACTGTAAATGAAGAGAAGACATCCTAAAAGATGCTACAAAAATAAAAAAGATAAAGTATTACAAATACTTACAAGCCAATATATTGGACAACCTAGAAGAAATGGATAAATGCTTAAAAATAAAAACATACAATCTACTGAGGCATAATTAGGAAGAAAAAGAAAATTTGAACAGATTGATAATAAATACGAAGGCTGAATCAGTAACCAAACACCTTCAAACAAAGGAAAATGGGACCAGATTGCTGCACAGGTGAATTTTACCAAACATTCAAAGGATTAATACCTATCCTCAAATGCTTCCAAAAACTAGAAAAAGAAGCACAGTACTTCTGTTCCACTTTACGAAACCAACATTACCCTGGCACCAAAGTCAGACAAAAAATTAGAGCTACCATGATGCCTGGGTTAACCTCAGTTGGTTAAGCATCTGCCTTCATCTCAGGTCATGATCCTGGGGTCCTGGGATCAAGTCCTACATCAAGCTTCTTGCTCAGTGCAGAGCCTACTTCTCCCTCTGCCTTCCGCTCCCCCTGCTTATGTGCACATGCTCTCTCTCTCTCTTTCTCTCTGACAAATAAATAAATAAAATCTTTAAAAAACAAAAAACAGAGCTACCATATGATTCAGCAATCCCACCCCTTGGTACCTACCCAAAGGAGTAGAAATCAGCATCTCAAAGAGATAGCTGCATTGTTCATGTTCATGGAAGCATTGTTCAATAGCCAAGACTTGAAAGCAACGTAATGTGTATTGACTGATGAATGGATTAAAAAAATGTGGTGTAGAAAAAAAAAAAAGAAAATGTGGTATAGAATCTCAATGGAAGATTAGCCTTTATTTTTTTTTAAAGATTTTATTTATTTATTTGACAGAGAGAGATCACAAGTAGGCAGAGAGGCAGGCAGAGAGAGAGGGGGAGGCAGGCTCCCTGCTGAACAGAGAGCCCGATGTGGGGTTCGATCCCAGGACCCTGAGATCATGACCTGAGCTGAAGGCAGATGCTTTAACCCTCTGAGCCACCCAAGCGCCCCGTGGAATATTAGCCTTTAAAAAGAAAGAAGGAATTCCCGCCATTTGCAGCAAGACAGATGAATCTGGCGGACATTGTGCAAAGTGAGATAAGTCGGACACAGAGGGACGAACGCTACAGAACACCACTTACATGAGGAAGCTAAAATAGTTACATTCGTAGAAGAAGAGAGTAGAGTGGTGGTTTCCAGGGCCTGGGGAGAGGGAGAAATGGAGGGAACAGAGTTTCAGGTGTACATGATGAGTAAGTTCTAGAGATCCATGTGGCACAGTGCTTGTCACTAATAATGTCATTTTATATACATAAAACTTTTGATGAGAGGGTAGATTTTAGACTGTGTTGTTATCAGAAAAAAAATAAAGAAAGAGGGTAGAGGAGGTGATGGATGTGTTTATGATGTAACAGTCATGGTTTTAGGGATGCTACTTATCTCCTATGTCATCAGATTGTATATGCTAAACACAGGTCAGTTATACCTCAAGGCGGTTAAAAAAAAAAAAGTAGAGAGGATCCTGATTTGGTCCAGGTTGCTGAAGGCCTCAGGAACAAGGTCATGGGACACATTTATAAACCACAATCATGGTGGTAAAATCACCTCTATTGTTAATTTAATGTGAAACAGAGGTGGCTTAGGATGCCACAGTCTTTGGATTATATAAAAAGGTAGAAAACAAAGCCTAGAGATAAACATGCAAAAATATGACAGCCATTACCTCCAGGTGGTGGGATCACAGATGATATTTTACTTGTTTTTCTTAAACTTTTCTGTATTTCTTCCACGTGAGGAAAAAAAAAACAATAGAGGTGATTTCAGCATCTGAATGTGGGCCATTCCCAGTGTTTTGTTGCAGACACCAGAATCCAGTCTTTCTGGTTTGAACAGAGTGAGAATTATTGTTGGGTGTTCAGACAGATTCTAGGACTACAAGGGGAATCGGGTTTGATGCCCCATGACCTGGGACGACATGGCCTGGACAGTTAACCTCACCCAAGACTGTTGCCATGGAAACACCACTGCCTGTGAGGCTCAGTCTGCTGCTGTGGGAGAACCAGACTCTGTTCCCTGCTAGCCAGGCACCCCATCTTGACTATGCATGGTGCTCACATCCACTTCCACACCTCGGGCAGGCATCTGCCCAGAGCAGCTGAGACCACCTGCAGAACCCCAGCTGCAAGGATGTCTGGGAGTGTAAATTTCAGTTTTTTCCAGAGGCTGCCTAATGTCCAGCAGGGCATGGAAGGAGGGGTTCGGCATGCATGTTTAATGAATCAGTCTACAAGTTCCACCATGGAATCAAAACAACAACAAAAATGGTCACTTATACCCTTGACCTTCTGAAATCCACCTGAAGGCTCAATCATCCATTCCTGAGGACATCAGGAAGCTTTCTCTTAGTCCTGAGAGCACCCGTCACCAGAGGTCCTAGCCCCAGGCTCCTCAGTACACACTGGCTTGACTTCTTGCTGCCTGAGGGTTTTTCTTGCTGCTGGAGACCCCTTGGCCACTTAGCGTGGAGACTTAGCATCTCTGGGAGACTTCAACCAGGGCCCTGGCTGCCTTGCCTCTTGGCTAGGAGAGCTCTTCTCTGGCTCTCAGGGCTTCCTGGTGGACCAGCTTCCTGTCGGCCACAGTTTTGGCCTGTGCGTGGTGGGCCGCGTGATCAACAGCCACAATGAGCTGCCTTCTCTTCCTTGTCTCACTTCCCTACCCCCTTGCCTTCCCCTCCCATATAAACTCCTGGCACCAGAATCCTTACCTCCAGGTACATCTGGGGCAACAGGAAAGAAGGCATCGTGGCCTGAGCATGCGCACACGTAGAGCCTCATGCTGGCTCCGGGCATTGGTTGAACAGGTGTGAGGCTGCGTCTGTGATCTTGCTTCTGTTCATACCAGTCTGGAACATCATCCTGTTCCGGGTTCTCACCCTCTCTGGCAGGGAACCAGGGGCTCCAGTACGCTGCCAACCACCTGCCACCTCACCCACGCTGACGCCATGGTCACACATGCCAGGGGACCTCCCCCTCCCCGGAGTTCTGCCCAGCCCCTCTGCGCCCCTTCTCCCCACCTCATTTGTATTACTCCTTCTGCCCTAAGACCACGGTGAGATGCCGTGGGGTTCAAAGATGAACATGGGGTTCCGAATATGCCACCCTTGGTCTAAAAGGGGACTGCTGGGTGCTGCTCTTAGCGTGTGAGTTTGCAGTCAGCTCCATCATGGGTTCTCACAACAAACGTCCCCCTGCCCCCCATTGCCTGCTGGGTGCCAGGCCCCGTGCTGGGCTCTGGAGCATGGGGGTACATCATCTACTAGAGAATCGCCCTTCCCTCCTGCACCGCGGGTCTGCCCATGAGCAGCTGCCCAGCAGCCTAGCGGCAGGAGCTCACATTCTCAAGTTACACTTCAGGCAGGTGGTGAGAGAAGCAGCTTTATCAAGCAACCACTTTGTGTCACGCATGCGCCTTGTCTCCTTATAGCATCCTTGGGTGCTCTTATCAGCCCCAGTCCACAGGTGAAGAAACTGAGGGTCACAGAGGTTGAGTGACATTCCGAGGTCGCTTGGCAGCAATAAGGGGCAGCGCTGGGGCTGGCACCTGGAAGGTCTGACTCAAGGTCTGGTCCCATTCCCTAGTATGTCCTGGCTTCTCAGACATGGGACATCCCAGAATGATGGGCTCCCAACCTGGCTGCGTCCTTGCAACTCTGCCATTTAACCAGGACACTCTGCCTCGTCTTAGCTCCGGAGACTGTGCGGGGCACCTCACAAGTCCCTTGTCCTCGTGGAGCTTCCCTTACTGAGGGAGACAGACACAGTAAACAGGCACAAATAAGAGTGCTTCAAAGGGGACTAAGGGAGGGCTACCCAGTTGGGTGATGCAAGGGAGGAGGATTTTCTACTGCTGCGTCTCAGACGACCCCAGCACTTAGCAGTTTACGGAAGCAATCATTTCTTATCTTGGCGTGTGTCGGTCAAGAGCCCGGGAGCAGCCTAGCTGGGTGGGTCTGACTCGGGGACTCTGAGATCGTCAGTAAGCCATTGGCTGGGGCTGCGCCAGCCGAGGGCCTGGGAAATGTACCTATAAGCTCACTTGTGTGGCTGGTGGCAACTGCCTCTGGTCCTCACCACGTGGGTCTCTCCACAGCTGCTCACAAGGCAAGGCAGCTGGCTTCCCCCAGCGTGAGAGGTCGAGATGGAGATGAAGAGGGAAACACGCGCACGCACACATGTGCATACGCACCCATGACCATGGCGTGGGGGCTCTCACACCCACGCACGTAGGCACACACGTTCACACACACACAGCCCCTGCTTTCTTGCTTTTCTGCCACAGCTCTGGTACAGTGGAAAACAAAAAACAAAACAAGAACCTCGACCATTGCTCCTGGGGATCCTCAGTCCTCTGTGGCTCCCTGTGGATGAATCTGGAGCGTCTTCCAGCTAACAGAGCGCTCATCCGCACCTTGTTGCGTTCGCTGGTGGGGGAAGCATCACACACTTCTGTGGGCCATTCTGGTCTCCATCACCTGCCGGCCACGGGGCGGGGGGTAGGGGGTGAGAGGGGTATGGCCTGAGTTGGTGTGTGCTGAAGCCGCTCGAATTGCTGGGCGGGGCGTCCATGGTCTTTCTAGAACAAGGGGTCTACATTCAGGCGTCTGGAACACACGTGGCTGGGAAATACCTGCTTTTCATTTTACTTTCTCTGCTACCAGCAAGTGCACAGGGGAGTTTGGACATGGCCCGAGGAGCCCCCCTGTGGCCCCAGGCCTGGAGGTTTGAGGAACAAAGCAGGGACTCTGTCTCCACTTTTAAAATAACTCATCACCTTGTTGAACAGTTGTTCACGTTTCCCATTTTGAAATTGTGACTTATACACGCGGAGGACATACAAAATGTATATATACACACACATGTGGATGTGCGTGTAGGCATACAGTGTAAAGACTCCCTCCAGTGTGGGCACCTGTGTTCACCAGTCAAGCCCAGCAGCCTGGAAAGCACTTCCTCTGACAGCAAGTCCTCTCTGGGGGTGACGTGTGCCCTAACTTTTGTGACGGTCATGTCCCTGCTCGGCTTCACTGTTTAACTCCCAGGGGAGTTAAAACAGCTGCAGCGCTGAGTTTTGCCTGTTTTGTTTCTATCCGGGGGATCGTGACTGGGTAGGCCGCTCCCCCTGCTGCTGGGGGACTGCCAGAGCTTGTGTGGTCCCCCGGCTGCTTGGTGTTCCTGGTTTTTTGCGGATGGGCCACGTTCATCCATTTTCCTGCTGTAACACATTGCAGCTTGGGGCATGTCTTGTGCCTCTTGTGGATCAGGGGGTGCTCTTACTTTCCTGGGTAACACCATCTTTTCTACCATGGAGCACTTACGTGTGCCAGACCCTGGGATGAGCTGGGGGGACAGGGAGCGGTATTAGTCAAACCATTACCCAAAGAAATCTCAGCGGCAGACTGACCCCTGCTGTGGGGGAGGGGCGGGCTGCTTTAGAGGCCCAACAGGGAGGGAGGCCTGGCCGGTTTGCAGAAGGTGGGCAGAGATGCCCCCCCATCGGCCCCCAAATGAGGGACACAGTGGCGGAAAGTGGCCAATGGTCATGGGGTGCAGTACATAAAGCACTGCAGGTGGGAGGAAGAGTGTGTGCAAAGGCCCTAAGGCTGGAGGGGGTGATAGTCAGCTCTGGCTGCCATAGCACCGTGAGACTGGGCAGCTTGCATGACAGATGTTGATTTTCTCACGGCTCTGGAGGCCGGCAGTCCTGGGTCAGCCTCTGGCAGGATTGGTTTCTGCTGAGGCCTCTCTTCCTTGCAGTGGGCTGCCTTCTCATGGTGTCCTCCCACAGCAGAAAGCGAGTGAGCTCCAGTGTCTCTTCCTCTTCTTGTGTCCCCACCCCCGGGGCCTCACTAAACTTTACACTCCTCCTCACAGGCCCGTCTCCAAGTATAGCCACACTGTGTGTGGAGCGGAAAGGGTTCCATGTATAAAAGTGGGGGACACAAACATTCGGTCCATAACAGGGGTGAGGGGGATTTGAGGGACTGGAACATTCCTGGACTAAGAAGTGGGGCAGCACTTGAGTTTTCACAGACTTAGTGATTTGAAACCACAGTCATCATTTCTTTACTCAGGATTTCACAGTTTGGGCAGGACCCATGGGGACAGCTCTTCTGAGCTCTGTGTCACATCAGCTGAGGCTTTGCACACAATGGCTGGCAGCTGGAGGCTCTTCTGGGGCTGATGGCTCCCCCTCCCCCTCTTCATCCTCCCCCTCCCCATCTTCCTCTTCCTCCTCCATGTTTCAGCTTGGGCTTCCTCTCAGCATGGCAGTCGGTTTCTAAGAGCAAGAAAGCAAAATCTGCCAATCCTCTCAAAGGTTAGGGCTGAACCGGGCAGGGGTGTCATTTCTGCCATCACAGAAGTCACAGAGTCCAGGTACAGCTACTGGCCGCTCACATCACAGACCTTGTCTTTTTTTTTCAAATAAAAATGGCATCTATTTAAGGTGTACCACGTGTTTTGTTGTACACGTATACAGTAAAATGTTTACTACAGGCAAGCTGATTACCATGTTCCTCTCCTCACATAATTGTCTTTGCTTTTTGTGATGCAAGCCCCTGAAATTTCTTAGCAAATTTCTAGTACACCATCTGGCATTATTACCTGTGGTCACCATACTGTATGTTGGATCTCCAGACCGGCTCATCCTACAAAAACTGTTTTTTTCAACTTGTAGAAAATTTCAAACAGGCTCAAAAGTAGATGAAAAAGTGTCAGAACCTCCCCCCCGCATATATTCAACTTCACCAGTTATCAGCTCACCGCTTATCTTCTCTATCCCCCACCTTCTCCTTCATATGATATTTTCTCTAATTTGTTAATAAAACAGTACATATCCTGAAAGCATTTGTGTCATAAGCGTGCAGCAGGGTGGGTTTCCCTTCTGTGAGCCTCCCAGGAGAGATTCCGGTACCCAGTTTCAGCATGTGTGGGAGGGGGGTGAGTTCCCACACCACCAAGCTATTCTCTGAGACCAGCTGCGTGTCCTCGGATTCATCCCCATTCTGTCGCTCTCTACCAGGAGAGCCTCAGAGCCCCAGGTGAGGTCCTCAGTTCTGCCCTCACCCCCACTTCAGACGCCCGTTGCCAGCTTAGCTCGTTACCTGTGTTTCTCACTGCCTGGCTATAAATCAGAGGTTCCTGTGGCTTCCCCCTTGGGTTCAATTAATTTGCTAGAGTGGCTTACAGAACTCAGGAAACCAGTTTACTCACTAGAGTCCTGGCTGCTTCTAAAAGGACGTGACCCAGGAACAGCCAAGTCGGAGAGATGCACAGGGCAAGGGGATGGGGAAGGGACATGGAGCTTTCCTGCCTTCTGCACGTGCCACTGTCCCTGAATCTCTGTGTGTTCACCAGCTGGAAGCTCTTTGAACCCCTTCTGTTTGGGTTTTTATGGAGGCTTCATTACATAGACCTGATTGATTACATCATTGGCTGTTGGTGACTGATTCAATCTCCAGCCTTTTCTTCCCACCCAGAAGGTCAGGAGGTGGGACTAAAACTTCCAACCCTCTATTCTTGGTCGGTTCCCCTGGCAACCAGCCCCCATCCCTAGGTGCTTTCCAAAAGTCACCACATTAACATGAACCTAGTTACAGTGGAAAGGGGCTTGTTAGGAATGACAAGACACTCGTTTCACCTTTCATCGTAATGGCTCTGAAGTGATTTCAGGGACTGAGGACTAGAGACCAAAGAGTAGAACAAAAGATGTTCCCATTGCTCTCATGGTTCAGAAATTCCAAGGGATTGGGGGCGCCTGGGTGGCTCAGTCAGTTGAGTCTGACTCTTGACTTCAGCTCAGGTCATGATCTCTGGGTCCTGGGATCAAGCCCCAGGTCAGGTCAGCACTCAGTGGTGAATCTGCTTGTGATTTTTTCTCTCCCTCTCCCTCTGCCCCTCCTCTCCAGTGTGTTTTTTCTCTCTCTCTCTCAAATAAATAAATAAACGTAAAAAGAAAGAAAGGAAGGAAGGGAGGAAGGAAGGAAAGAAGGAAAAAATTTGCAAGGGTTTTGGGTGCTGTGAGCTGGGAACTATGGACCAAGACCAAATATATATGAGAAATACATTTTGGTGATCTGAGCAACCAAATATATATTTTTCATTAATCATGATTTTGCACCTGGGTAACCAGGACCTGGATCAGGACCCAAACATAAACAGCACCCGCAAACCCCCAGGGCCCCCTTCCATCACCACCCCAGGAAGCTCCATCCTGACCTCTAATGGGACCGAAGGGTGTGGTTTGTTTGTCTGCCCTTGAGGGGCGCAGGAAATAGCCTGCGCACTGGCTGGTCCTGCCACTGAGCACTTACGCTGCCTCTGGGAGCCTCTTCTGCAAGTGAGGACCATGCTGGGCCTGCCAGCCTGCTGTGAAAATCAGTAGCACACGTCAGGGCCCGGCTCTGGGCTTGGCACCGCTTAAGGACCGAGTGCTGGGTGTCTCTCCTCTTATTTCCCGTTCTGTACTGGCTGAGTGGGGAGGTGGCCCATGGCCCTGGCAGGTGCTGTGTAGCTGGTTGAGCGTTGGGGACAGCTGGAACCTCCCAGACAGCCAGCAACTGCTGGTGTTAAGGACCCTTGATGGCATCCTGGAGAAACATTCCTGCACCGGGCCGTCAGTTAGCTTGAAAGACAGCCTGGGTAGAATCTGTCATTGACACAGCAGACGTAGGAAAGGGCACAGGATGGTCTTGTAAGATCAGCAAGGCCGGCTCAGTGAGAGAAGCCGTTCCTCTGGGCTTCAGTGCTAATGGGGCCATATGCAGCTAGTCAGTAAAATTACTGAAAAGGGCAATTTGAAAAAAAAAAAAAAAGACTTTGGGTTAAGTGTGTTTTTATTTCTGTAGCTCACTGGCAGTAAAATCCAATTTGGGACTTCCAGGGATTAGATTCCTGAATGTGCTTGCTCTAAGCCCTTTGCTCCTTCAGACCCTGGGAGCCTGGCCGTGGCTTTAAAGCCTTTCGCTGCATGCAGTTTAATCCCCAAGTCCCTTTCCTTTGGTTTGCAGAGCGCAAAGGCACCGCTGTCAGCGGATGCCGTGTATTTCACAGTCTCCGTGAAAGTTCAAGTGTGCGTGATACGATCTAATTGTCCAGTTCCTTGACATTCAGGCTTGTCTCCTTTGTAAAGTGGTGTAATTGATTTCTGGGTACTTGAAAATGGAGCCGGTAGTGGGCTCTATGCTGGAAATACCAAGTAGGGGAAATGCTGGAAATACCAAGTAGGGAAATACCAAGAGCCGTCCTCGCTCACTCATTCCTTCCACCGCTGCCTCGCAGCGCTGAGGGTACAGAGTTCTGGAGCCACAGGCCCCGCTCTGGGGTTGCTCCCTAACTTCTGGGATGGTCTGATCCTGGGAAGACAATTATAATCAAGGTTATGTGCCCTGGAGGAGGCTGGGAAGCCGCAAGCTTCCAGGAGGAGGTGGTTTTCAGGGTGGAAACCTAGGTCAAAAGCCTGACAATGGGATGCCCTGGGGGCTGGACCTGGGGGCAGTCTGCTGAGGCTGGAGAAGGGCCCCCAGGGTCCTGGGGACCTCATGGGTCCCCACATCTAATGTCCTCATGCGGACCCCCCATAGTGGAGGGTACTTCCTTGCATTCTAAGTGTGCGTTTTCTCTCTTTGCAGGTCTGAAGGGGAAAGTTCCCGGAGCGTCAGGTATGTGGCTCATCAGCCTCCACTTGTGTGTCTGAGGAGCGGGCGGCTTCCATGAAACCATGTGCTTTGATTTCTCTCTGATATATCTCACCAGGTCAGAGCCCTGTTCCCTTGCTGCCCCAGCCCTGGCCTGCCCCCCGCGGACCTTGGCCGTGCTCTGTCTGCTGGCTTCGTGTTCTGGAGCAGCAAGAGTCCTGGTTTACAGTGCAGGCTTTCCTGATTCTAGAGTGACCTTCCTGGGGGGTCACCCGGCTTGGTGGTGGTGCTTTTCCCTCAAGGGCTGTGGCGGTGTCTGGTTTGGCTAGACTGTGACTTACCTAAGACAGGAAGCTTCTCAGCTCAGACAGCCTCCAGGACCTGACTTAGGAGGTTTGGTAGAGAGGCAGGCTCCTGCCAGGCTTGACTTGATGCAGTGTGTCTCCATGGCGCATGGAGAAGATGACGCTTGCAGCTGAGACATGTCTCTCCCCAACCCCACCAGTGGAGGATGGTGGGGGGATCATCATGGAGTGGGGTCACAGCTGGGAATACTGACTGTGTAGGGCTGGTAGGAACCAGATCCCCCGGATGCTAGTACCTTAGCCCAGGAGGCTGGGGCCAGGCAGGCCTCAAGGCTTGAGTTGAGGGACCAAGGAGGCCATGAGGGATGGGAGACGGTGGGCTGGTGATGAGGATGGGAGAGGGGAGGAGAAGCAAGGAAGCCAGTAAAGAGCCACAGGGACGCCCAGGCCCATTGGCAGCAGATGGGATTTCAGATTTCTGGCTGGTTTGAATAGCACTGTGAGAGTGCTGGGGAGACAAGATGCTTATCCTGAGCCTGGAGCTGGGAGATTCCGGCTTCAGTGGGGGTGCTCTAGGCAGCCTGGGGAGAGTGAAATGCAGATGGGTGACGGTGGCTACATCCTGGGAAGCTCCAGGAAGCAGCATGGGGAGACCCCATTCTATACCAGTGCACTTGGCTTTGGCTTAACCCAGGAGACGTGCGTGGTTGTCCCAAGCCAGTGAGGCAGAATAGGGGGCAGTGGGAGAGCAGGGTCCCAGCAGGAAGCAGAGGCCCACTCAGGGTGTGGGGAGTGGTGCTGAATAGAGTGTCATACGAGGGCTACCAGTGGGGTGAGGGCAGATCGCCACTGGCCTGAGAGGGGAGAGGAGATACACGTAGAGATGGAGAATGGCTCATATGTGCAGCTGTGAGAACCAGGGAGGGTGCCCTTGGTGGGCTGATGGGGGAGGAGACCCCTTGAGCAAAGCAAGTGAGTGTGTACCTCACTTTATATTTTGGGTAAGGAAAATCAGATATAAGAACATGGTTTCTTGCTTGTCATGTTTGCGTAAATAAGCGATGGCAGGAGAGGCGATCAGTCATTAGAATGGTCCCTTGGGCGATGCGGGACAGGGCAGGCAGGGACAAGAGTGGCTGTGAGCCTTCTGCAAGTGTGTAGTGTGCTGTTGCTTGAGCTTAGAACCATGCAAATGTATTCCAGACCCAGAATATTTGGTAAAAATAAAAAGCTGTCTGAAGAGAGGGTGAGTGGCCAAGGGGTTGTGAGCATCCCGTCACTGGGGCATGCACCAATATTGGAAGGGGATTCACATGGGGAAGGGGGAGGAGAGGCCCCTCAGCCCCACTTCCCCTTGCCTCTCGCTGCTTCAGGATCTGCACTCCCCACTCTGATACACTCACCTGGAATTTTCTAAGACTGGTGGGCTTGCACCAGCAAACTCAGTCAACCTCTTAATTGAATGGGTGCTGGGAGACGTGTGTGGGGTGGATGTTTGGCCCTAAACACCCCACCCACCCACCCACCCCCCTGGGGCTATCAGGAAGCTGAGTTTTGTAGGACAGGATTTGGAAGAGAGCCCTGAAGCAGGAGTGTGATGCCCCCATTCAGGAGGAAGGATGGAAAGGACATTTTGGTGGGGGGAACAGCATAGGCAAGGATCTGTGTAGTGAGAATAACGAATGGCCTGGGAACAGGAGCAGGGGACTGTCCGCAAATTGGAACATATGTTTGCAGCTCGAGCCAAATGGTTCTCGGCAGGACATGTGGAGATAAGGCACTGGGCAGGGAAGAAAACCGATGGGAGTCCAAGCAGAGAAGGCTGCATCTAAGTTTTTCTAAGGCTCAAGAACCCAACCCCGTAGTGACTTCCACTCTGCTGCGTAGACTCTTGGGACAGGCCCAGAGACCTTTAGGACTCATGCCGGAAGCCACTGCTGGGACTTTAAGATGATGTTGTCAGGACTTGGCTGCGTCTCTATCTTGTGCCAGGCGTGTGTTTTGCCCCCCAGGGAGCTGTAACAGCAGGGGTCAGGCCTCGGATGCATGTGCCACTCTCTGCTAACTAGCATGGGGTAGGCACAGGGGCACAGGACAGAAAGACCCCCAGATGGTTCAGATCTGACCCGTTCTCTGTACTTCAGCTCACTACCCTCAGACAGCTGCAAACTTTGTTTCCCAGGGAAGAATGACCATGAAGCCTCTTCCTAAAGGGACCCTGGTCTTCTGTCCAGTGTTCATGGCTGAAGTGCCCTTCCCCCTGCTTGCACTCCTGGCTTTCTGTGCTCGCCTCTGATACCTGTGTTCACTTTGATTTCTGTCCTAGTGACTTGAGCACTAAACCCTCCAGGAGGAGTAAGGAACCCAGATGAGGTCCCCCCC
>RCUC01113462.1:0-28372 GCA_003697995.1 Taxidea taxus jeffersonii | reverse complement strand
GGCTTCTGAGGCTGATGACAGGGGCAGGAAGTCCCTCCACTGGATCACAGTGAGGACAGAGGCGCCCTTTCAGAGATGCTCAACACCCTGGTCAAGAACTCCTGTTCTGATCCAGGCAGACCTGGGATCTCGGCTTCTTACTAGCGGCGTGAGTTCCAGGAAAATCACTTAACCACTCAGATCTCAATTTTGCCTTCTGGAACAGTCTCTGGGATGCAAGGAGATGATGTTTGTCAAGTGCCTTAACACAGCACCAGAAACGAGGCAGAGTTTGAGACAAGCCTGGAGAAGGGGGTCATTCCTCCCTGACATCCTTCTGAGCTGGGCTCATACCCAGCCATCTTCGTCTCCAGGTCTCCTTGTCCTCACCTGGATCATGTCATCAGCCCTTATCTGACCTCCCCGCTCTCTCCAGACCCGCTGTGCTTCCTCCCCGGCTTCTCCCAAACCTCAGTGCCTCAGTCCTGGCATTCAAGACCCCTACGCTGCTCCAGACAGGCTGGTCTTTCCATCGCCTCCCTCCTATGCCCTTCTTCCGACCTGGGGCCCTTTCTCACCTGCTCTACCAGCTGGAATCCTGCCCTTCCTTAAAGGCCTACTGCAGAGCCTGCCCCTTTCCCAGAGCTTTCTCTGACTGCCTCAGCCCCTCCAAGTTCCTGTCGCGACTGTCCACCTTGGCTTGTCCTCTCATTGTGGACAGCCTGCGGGGAGCACCCCCCCCCCGTACCCACCCGATTCCCTGAGAAGAGCCACGGGTTGGAGGTGGAAGGGTGTCCTCCTTCTCACCAGTCTCCCACTTTGTGCCTAGCCCAGCTGGTGCTTTAACAATGCTCCTGGAATGACTGGGGGATTGTGCGCGAGCTTCCTTCAGCCTTTGGAGAGGTGGCTGTGGAGGAATTAGGACGGCTGAGGAAGGTGACAGTGGCAGGTGGAGAGGAGCGCTGGAGGTTGGGGCAGCAGAACAGGGAGAGGTCAGATGCCCCCATCCGACCCAGCCTTGAAGGGTTCTGTGTCTGAGGACTAGGACAGTACTTGGAGAAAGACGTATCCATCTCAAGGGGAAGGGAGCTATGTTGAAGCAAGGTCCCGTGTCGTCTCCAGACTGCTGTCCTTTGGGGCTGAAGAAGTAGGGGGCAGGTATGATGAAGGGGGGAGGCAGTGGCTTCGGCAAGAGAAGAGTTGTCCAAGGCAGGAGAGGATTTCCCTGCTGGGGCCTCCCCAAGTCAGAGCCCTGTCATCCAGAGCAGGGGGCAGAGGGTAGCAATGGGATGTGGCCCACAGCCTAGGTTCTTGGTCCCCTTGCCCTTTCCACTGCTGCCCTGAGACTGGCCTTGTTGTCATGGCTTTCTTCACTGTGAACAAGTGACCATCGGGGCTCTCTGAGGGGGCTGGGGGGCCGGCAGAGCCCCCGACCCCCAACGGCTTGCTAGATGACTTCCTGCTTGGTGATGGTCGGCTGGGGGATGGCGGAGGGGGGCTTGACGATGGTGGCGATTGCTCCAGGCAGGAGCTTGTAGGGCTCAGACCCTGAGCCACCTGGCGGTGAGGGCTGTGGAGTCTCAGGGGTGGCTGGAAGGACAGAGAGACAGACAGAGGCTGCTGAGAATTCCAACCTTTTGGGGAGTAACAAGATTCCTAGGAAGATTCTCTTCCCCCTCTCTGAATTAGTTTTCTCTTCTAGAAAATGAGAGAATTAAACTAGACAATCTCTAAGGTATCCTACAGCTCAAACCTTGAGTCCCTGATCTTGACGTCTAAGTCTAGTGAGGTCTGAAGGGCTATGGCTGGGACAATTGTGGCCAGAGGCTTCTGCTCAGGTTCTACCAACCCCCATCTCCTCCACCTTTTAACATGGAGATCTGGGCTGCTTCTCCCAAACAAGGGCCCAGCTCTGATTCTCTTAAGGACAGTGGGACATGTGACAGCAATATCCTTTCTTGGAGAGAAAGAAGAGCAGCTGATGAGACCCAAGTGTCTGGCCAACTGACTTCAAAAATACCATTTCTTTAATATTTAGGAAGATGAATAATGGAAACTAATTGGCCTCACAGCATCGCCTATTTGAAAGTTAACTTTGACCATGACCTACTCGGCCAACTTTATTCAATGGACAAGTTTCCCAAAGAACGATCTCAATGAAATGCAATCTCATTTTAGTGGACCACCTCATCCCAATGATAATCTTACTTTTTGAAGAACTTTGTCCAATGACAAACTCACTCATGTGAGATTTCACCTCAGAGGACCATCTAGACCAGTGGACCATCTAGACCCCACCCAATGAGGAGTCTCACCCAACTGTCCAATGGATACTCTTACCTAATTGGGCAGTACTTCAAGAACAATTTTACCTAACAGGCAATATCATCTAATGGAATTCTTATCCCAGGGGACATGTTCACCCAATGGATCCCTCATCCCAAGGACAGCTTCATTCAACAGAGGCTGCTAATTACCTCACTGAATAAATGGCCTCAGTGAAAAAACAGCCTTAACGAATGAATAATCTCACTCCTCATTCCATACCCTGGAGCACAGAGAACCGTAATATCCCAGTTCCCATCTTCTAGAGCCACCCCTCCTGGCTCCCCTTTTTGGTCCCAACCTCATCCCTTGCTGAGTAGAGCTCAAGTTGCTCACCTGCCTGTGCCCTGGGTCGGGGCCACTCACACATCTGTCCATTGCTGAGGTGAGAGGGCATCGTGTTGGCAACAATGACATTCGTGCCCATGTGTTCCTGCATCAGATGTGGGTGCAGGGGGTGATGAGCATGAGGTGCATCACTGGAGGACCCTGCAGGTAGAGAGGGGCTCAGTCAGGATGGGGAGTCCAAGATAAAGATCATGGGCCCCATGGTACACCTTCCTCAAGTGTGGCCAATCAACCTGTTCGCCCAGTATTAACAGTGTCTGTTGGCTCCCGATAGGCTTACCATTATAGATAGGCTTACCATTCCTATCTATAGGTCCTCTGAGGTTCTTGAGAGGATCCAACAAACCAAAAGAACAAAAGTTAAAAGAAAGAAGGAGTGTCTAAGGAAGCTGTGAGATCTAAATATTACAAAGAACCGTGTAGTCACTGAACAGGAATATAGTGGATTCAACCAGTGGCTCTCAAACTCCATGGCATGCAAGTCCTTCCATTTGATGACAACTCACCTGTAGCCTTGTCCCCCCAACACCTCTGCTTCAGCCAAACCAACCTACTGATAGCACCTAAGTGCTCCCTGTACTTCCCTAGCTCTGCTTTAACTCATATATTTCTAAGACAGATGCTTTCTCCACACCCCCATGTCCACCAGTCCAAATTCCAGCTCAGGTAATTCCACCTTTGGGAAGCTTCTCCTGATTCTCCACACCCCAGTAGGAAATAAACCGCTCCTTCCTTGGAATTCCCATAGGAATCTATCTGTAACCCATCTTTTGGAAACATCTACTTTTCTGTCCATGAGCATTACAATTACAGCTATATTCTTCTCCTTTTTGAGGGCCTAGCGAAATATCTAGAACACAGAGCTGCTTCAAAAAAAGTATCAGAGGGGCGCCTGGGTGGCTCAGTGGGTTGGGCCTCTGCCTTTGGTGCAGGTCATGGTCTCAGGGTCCTGGGATCGAGCCCCGCATCGGGCTTTCTGCTCAGTGGGGAGCCTGCTTCCCCTCCTCTCTCTGCCTGCCTCTCTGCCTGCTTGTGATCTTCCTCTCTCTGTGTCAAATAAATACATAAAATCTTTAAAAACAACAACCAAAAAAAGTGTCAGAACGATAATACCATGTAAGATATTGACCATGGCGGTGGTCACTGGTGTGCCATGATGGGATTTGAGGGCTTGCAAGAAGCCTCTAAGTTGACAGCTAACAATTACTGAGCATCTAATATGTGCCAGGTACTGTTCTACAGTACTTTTCATGTCTAAAATAACTGAATCCTCTCAACAGTCCTCTAAGGTGGGTTGTCCCATTCTACAAGATATAGCATTATTGTCCCACTCTACAGATGAGATTACAGGGCCCAGACAGATTAATTATTTTACCCAAGTTTATCTGGCAACAGAGCACAAGCTCCATCCTGATTCCCCCTGGCTTTTTCAAAAGATTTTAGTTTTAAGTAATCTCTGTACCCAGCATGGGGCTCAAACTCACGACCCTGAGATCAAGATTCGCACGCTCTTCTGACTGAGCCGGCCAGGCACCCCTGTCCCGATCTTGATCTCAGTGACACTTGATTCATAATTCACAGGGTCAAAGTGAGAATGAAATGAGTTAGTAGTTCTCAACTGGCAGAGATTTGAGGCCCTCTGGACCCGTTTGACAGTATCTGAAGACATTTTGGCTGTCACTCCTACAGGAGTGCTGTTGGAATATCATGGGTAGAGGCCAGGGATGTGGCTAAACAGCGTACACAACAGCCCCCCCACAAAGATCATCCAGTCCCAAATATCTGCCGAGGTGGCCCTTAGCCATACCATCGCCCGTGACCATGTCACCTCTCAAATCCTAACTAAGTTCAAGTGATCTCTCTTAGATCCTGACTCCTATCCTTCCAGCCCACTTGACGAGGGCCATCGCTGCAAAATTCTCTCACCCCACTGCAGCTGTCCAGTCACTGATCCCCACTTCTTAGTCTCTATCACCACAGCCTCTAATTGCTGGAGCACCACGGAGCTGCCTTCCACCCTGAGCTTTGAACTTGTGCTCGAGCAACAGACTCAAACATGAAACTGCCTCCTGCTAACACACCCCGCCCCGCGCATGTTTATGGTCAAAATACACCAAAGTCTAAATGGTCTCTTGGTTCATCTCCACGGCCACCATCATCTCAGCCTCCACCTGTGTTCCTTCCATCTTCCTCATTTCAGTAAGTTACTCCAGGAGTGTCCCTGTCACTCTCAAGCAGAAATGTGGGTTTCATCCTTGACTCTTCCCACCCTGCCCCCACCACACATCTGATCAATCAGCAAATCCTGCGTGTTCTTCCTCCACACTGATGGTCCGGTTTCTCCAGTCATGCCTTCACCCCAGCCTCCACTGTCCTATCCCCGCCTGGTGACAGTAACATTCTCAGGGGTCTCCTCCCTCTCCTGTGACCCCCTGACATCATTCCCTTTCTACCTAACATTCAGAGTTGTTCGTTAAAAACAATAGTCTGATTTGCACTCTTCTTACCCAAGCTGCAATGAAAATGAAATCCAGATTTCTGACTGTGACCTACATGACCGTGTGCTCACGGTTTGGTGTCTGCCCTTCACCATCTTCATCTCAGGCAACCCCTCCCTCCCCCAATTCACGACCTTATCCTTCTTTCTGGACCACATGGACGTTCCCCATCTCAGGGCTTCTGCAGGAGTTACTCTTGCCTGGACGCTTTTCTCTTGGCTTTTAAATGTTGGATTTTCTTTTATCCATTGGGTTTTAGCCAAAAAGTCCCTGCTTTCAGAGAACCTGGAAGGAGGAAGTGGCGGAGCTGGGAGGTGAGCTAGGTGTGAGGCTGATCTCTGGCCAGGGAGCCCCGCCCACCTCTCCGCCCCTCCTGGGCCTGGCACGGACCTCCCAGCAGCATCTCCTGCAGCAGGTTGTCGATCTTGGCCATGCCGAAGAGCTTGATGAACTGGATCTGCTCGATCATCTGCCAGGTGATGCTCTGCAGGGTCGGCAGCAGGAGCAGCAGCTCGCCGAAGCGGCCCCGGGAGTCGTACTGGCGGTCGTTGATGTAGTCCTCCAGGCTCACCTGCACCTGCGAGCGCAGCCGCTTGATCTTGCCCGGGTCGCTCAGCCCCTTGGCATCTGCAACGGGAGGGCAGGGGTCGAGGGCCCGGCTGGAGCATCTGGAGAGCTAGGACCCAGATCTCCCCTGACTCCGGCGGCCCTGACGGGGGCCCTAGTGGCCCAAGGTCACTTGCGGAGTCCTTAGCAGTGCTGGGACCAGGATTCGGGGTCCTCAAGAACCAGGATACACTAGTGCATTTATAGCTTCCTGGACGCAGGCAGAAAAGAATTTATGTCACATTTCCTGAGATCCAGAACTGGGAGATGGGGAGAAGGGGAGACAGGTGGGTGGGACTCTAGAAGCGGGCACCGAAGAGGGCACCTAACAACCTCCTCATTACATGTGGAGAAAACAAGGCAGGGAGCAGGGAAAGGACTTGGCCCAGGTCATACATGCAGCTTTTGGAAGATCCATGATGGGGACTTGGGGCTCTGGATCACAGCTGAGGTCCTCCCACTGACCAGACCTCAGCACATGCTGTTTCCTTTAGGAAGAGTCTCCCCACTTCCTTCTCCCCTTGCCTGTGTCATCCTGGGGTCTCAGGTTAGGCCTCACCTCCTCCAGGAAGCCTTCTCTCTTCCACCCTCCCAAGCTTGCTTTACGAGTGTCCATCGTGTCCCCAATTTCTGTGGTTCTTCTGTCACAACTGGCCATGCAGGATGCAACTGTCTCTTCCAATAGATTATGAGCTCTGGACGGGCAGGCATGTCCTATTTGTCATTTTAATCCCAACACCTAGCACTATGCATGGTCAATATTTGTTGACTAGATAATTAGATGAGGGGATGGTTTAATGGATGGAAGGATGAGTGAATGAAGAAAAGAATCAAGAGATAAATTCTAGAGCCTAAACCTAGAAGGGGGTTCAAGTGACTATCCAACAGTTAAACTCAACCTTCATGGCAATCATCCATTTATTTCCTCTTTTAGAGACAAAGTGAGTGGCAGAAAGAGAGTTTCACCCATACTTCCAGTCCAGGGCTCACTCCACTGAGCCACATTTGTGTCTGCCTTCATTCATTCAACAAACATTTATGGAGCATCCCCTACATGCCACGCCCTTTACTGGCTCCCCTGCCCCTCTGAGCCAGGTTGCTAACCCTGACTTGGCATCAATAATTCTCTTCATTTTATTGAGCAACTACCATCTGCCTAGCTCCATGCTGAGCACTGCAGGGGGTACAGCCTGGGCCAGGCTCTCAAGGCAACTAGAACCAGAACTCTTACTCTTTAAGAAATGGAAATGGTGTGTGGTAGGTAAGAATACAGGCTTGAGAGCTATAAACTCTGAAGTTCAAAACCAGACTCAGCGGTTTCCTGGTGGTGTGACCTTGGGCAAATTAATCAGTCTCCCTGTGTCTCAGTTTTCTTACCTGTAAAATGGGGATAGCAACCATTCCTACCTCATCGGTACCACGTTGTAAGTCATAAGTGACATAATCCACCTAAAGTATTTAGAATGGTGTCCTAGTGAGGGTTCCATAAACTATGGTCATCTCCCTCTCCATTACTATTATTATCGGAGGTGATCTCCATGTAGTCCAGCACTAAGAGCAGTGCCTGACATGCAACAGGTCCCCTGTAACGTGTAAGGAGGGAGGGGAGCAAGCAAGAGCTTTGGAGTCCAGGAATCTTGATATCGTGAAATGATATCAGGCTTTGCAAAAGGACATAGCTACAAAGGCATTCTATAAAAATGCAGGTGGAAAGTCAGTAGAGGGAATGGGGAAGAGGAGAGGCAAGGGCATATAAAGACAATCAGTAGAGACAGTAAAATCACAGTGAAAATGCAGGAAGAAGATGGGAGCAGTGACAGAGGAGAGTGAAAGCCTCAACCAAGGCAGGAGGGAAAATATGACTGAAAATAGCTAAATCAAGAAAGAGATGGCTTAGCATTTTTATTTTTATTTTTTTGTGCCAGAAGAAACAGTTAAAAGACTCAGAAATGGCTCCCCTGGGGAAATGGGCTTTCGCAGGGAAAGTGGGGTATATTTTAAGTAGGTGCAGATATTGTTTTGATCAACATTTTTGAGGGAAAGAAGAAAAGATGAAAGGAAAGAAAAGAAGGAAGATAGGAGGTCAGGGAAGGAAGGAGAGAGGAGAGGACAAAAGGGAAAAGGGGAAAAGAACAGAACGAAGCCTCTGGGGTCCTTGTGCCTCGTTAAGTCACGTCATCCCTCTGAACGCAGGTCTCTTCCTCATCTGTTAAAGAGCTCATGCAATGGCCTTAGCCCACTGGTGTACAGAAGAGTGAGGGTTGAATGTAGGGTCCATAACGCAGCAAAAGAAGTCTGCTGGAGCTTCAGGGGTGGGCGTGGGGCGTGGACTGTACCTGGGTCAAAGAAGATGATGGCTTTGAGGCAGGCATACTCATTGTCATCGATCTGTAGCTCCTGAAAGGGCAGTACCAGCTCATCAAGGATACGCATGGACACCCGACTCATCTCTGCCAGCTCCGGGCAGTGCCGAGGGACGATGTAGTCATTGCCTGGGTGGGTGGGAAGGAGAGGGCTGAGGACACCACCTTGGGGGTACCCTTTTCCCCAGCTTTGGACAGGCCTTGTCTTCTGCAGCTGCAATCCAAATGGTGCCCATGGGACAGGGCCCCATGGGGATTGTTATGCCCATTTTACAGATGATGAAATGGAGGCCCAGAGAAAAGGAATGAGTTGCTGGGAGTCACTGGACTGGTCTGGAGGCTGGCCTTCTAGGACCCTTTCACACCACCTGTCACATTCTCCAATACGACCCACTAGTGCAGCGACATTCAGGGGCCCCTTGGGAGTACATCAAGGTGAAGGGCCCAGATTCTAGAATTAGACTGCCTGGGGTTGAAATCCAGTTGTACCGCTAGCTAACTGTATATATTTGGATAAATTGCTTTCTGTGCCTCAGTTTTTTGCATCTGTAAAATGGGGATAAATAACAGAGCTTACCTCATAGGGTTGTTGTATTAAAGGAGTAATGTTTGCAAAGTACGCAGACTAGTATCTGGCCCATAGTGTCATGTGTATAAGCATTTAAAATAATACACAATAATGTACACAAACATGCCATGGAAGCACAAGTGACATAGGCTGAGGGATTGTGCCATTCCTGGTGGCCTCTTGCCCCCACTCCAGAAAGCACATCAGAGCGCATGGTCAATTCCACAGATAACCTCTAACTTTAATGCTGGAGAACTTCCATTCCTTGAGTCCACATTTCCTTGCATATGAGTGGAGGATCCAGTTGGGAACACTGGGAAACGGACATTCTTGATCTTTCTCCCTCGCCCCTGCATGCCATTTTGGAATCCTCCTATGCCTGGATGCATTCCACCCCAGGCATGCCCTCCACGGAGCCCCAGCTGGGGCAGGCAGCTTCCTTACCTAGAAGCAGAACGTCCTTGAACACCATGGATCGCTTGGTGGCTCCAAGCAGCAGGTGCTCACCAGCATGGGCTCTGAGCAGGGCCACCTGGAAGAGAGAAGGGATGATGTCTGGCAGCTGCACCCCTGGGAAGGTGTCTGTACCCCTGGGAAGGTGCTCCTAGCCAACTCAGTGACCCTGAGCAAGTCGGCTTAATGCTTCCCTTGCCTTTACCTGCTATTAAATTAAACTATAAAATGGGTACCAGAAAACTTCTGCCTTCCTCCCATAACCGATAAAACCTGGAAAAGATTCAGCAGGAACCTGGAAAGGGACAGAACATGCACTCAGAGCTGGGAGGCCAAATGATGACTTTATCTTTGAACTGCTGTGTCCTTGGGCGAGGTAAGCTGCCTCTTCCTTCTGGGCCTCATTTCTGTGCCTGATGAAACTTAACACCATTCTCAAAGTGTGTGTGTGTGTGTGTGTGTGCACATGTCTTCAGCAGAGGTTCAATGCCTTTCATCAGACTCTCAAGAGGGTCTAGGAGTCAGAAAGTTCTAAAACTGTGGATTCTGAATTTCTACCCACAGGCCAACTGCAGAAGATTATGAAGACTACTTTATAAAATGCAGATTCTTGGGCCCTACTCCCAGAGATTCTGGAATGTATTCTGTATGTATAGGGGTGGGCCCAAGGATCTGCATTTAACAAACTCCCCAGTTGATTCTGATGTGCAGTTGTGTCTGGGGAAATCACTGCTCTGGAAGATTTCTAGGACACCTGCTCACTTGACACTGTAAGACTATAGGGTTCTGAGAGTGAGTTCCAAGAGGCTGGACGTGGATGTTGGTTCCCAAGGCCAAGGTGTGAGCGCTGGTCCTTGGCAGGGGATGAGCTTGACATGTTCCTTCCCTGCAGAGAAGACAAAGCAGCTTTGGCAGCCTGAAGTCTGCTGCAGGACCCAGCCAGGAGGACATTGTCTGTCCTTTCCGAGCCATCAGGTTTGGGGCTGGCATCAGGCCCAAAGGATGGTGAACACAGCAGCTGTAAAAGTAGTAGCCAGCTGGAGGCCTCAAGGATCTTGTCTGCAAGGTTGGGTTGGGGAATTCTGAAGCTTTTTTAGCAGGCTAGGCTAGGAAGTAAAAATGCTTCTGTTCATTCATTCAGTCATCAAAAGTTAAATGCCTAGTAAGTGACAGGCACTTCTTAGGAAGGAAGAACGAGAGGGAGGGAGGGATGGGAGTGAGAGTCATGTGATAAAGAGTGATAGGACAAGAGGGGCTACATTAGATGCAGAGGTCAGAGAAGTCACTTTATGGAGATGGCATTGTCTAGGGCATGGAAGGCCAGTGGCACATAACACAGTAAACACTCAATAAATATTTATTTGAATGAAGGAAGGAAGAAATGGTTGAATGAAGGAAGGAAGGAGTGAATCGGCAAACTCGTTAACTCCCTCTCCAGATCTTGCGGCCACCTGCCTTTCTTCATCTGTCCTCCCAGGGTTCCATCTTGGGAGGATGACAAGAAGGAGGAGAATGGCAAATAGCCTTGCAGATGAGAGGCCACTTTCCATAACCAGGACAAGGGAAGCCAATCACCAGGTACTGTGCAGGACTTTTGTCACTGACCCCACCCCTGGTGGCTCTCAAACCCAGGGACAGAAGCCCAGGAAGGAACTCCCAGCCCCTGGCTGCCTTGCTCTGCAACCTGGTGCAGATCCCTTTCCCTCACTAGACCTCAGCCCCTTTATTCAATGCTACCTAGCCTCCTAGGTTTCAATGGGTTGATGGCCAAAACAAGTCAAGAAGTAAATAAACTTGGAAAGTGGTTCCTGGGGCAGTACTGATAGATTTGGGGTATCCTTTGGAGGACAGTGCCTCCCAATTCTCCCAGGTGCGCCCCAACTCTCTTGGGCAAGATGGGCTCCTTATACACCATGAATGGGGAGCTGGGAACCCTCTTGACATGGCAGCTATTCCTGGGGTGGGCAGGCGGGGTGGGGGGTGTTAATGATTGTCCTGTGTTGCTGGCCACCCATCACTGCTCTCTAAGAATGCTCTGAGCCCCAGCCAGGGAGGTTTGGGTGGGAAATCGAGGTTAACAATTGCTCAGCTTGGGGGTATCTTATTGCCCTGCTGAGCCCCTGGGAAGGAACAGAAGGGATTAAACATTAATATAGACTCTCGAGCAGAGGGGACCAGGGCCAGAACACAAGGTACAGGGGAAAAGGCAGGGGCAGCTTGGCTGAGATCCCCAGCCTGTCATCCCTCCCAAAGCAGGGAGGGACCCACGAGACAGAGCATCCCACCTAGGCCCCAGTAGGAGGGTGAGAACCAGCCAAACCAGTGTTTCCACAGTGCGTCCCACCATAGGATACTAACAGGTGTTCAAGAGTCTGGGGCTTCAGGGAGTCTGAGAAGCCCTGGGTCTCACCAAGTTCAGCAGCTTCCTCGCCTGAAGGACTTCTCGGAAACCTTCATAGACTGACAGGCATTGTCAGTATGTGGTGCAAATGTGCAGAACAGAGAAGCAATGCACCAGGAGATGATTCTGGGGCACCATCCAAGCTTCCCTTCGAGCTGAGAAGCTGACCCAGCCCAACAGTCCCTCCAGACAGGAGACCCCTAGGAGATGCCTTGCCAGGAGCAATTGCTTGCAGTATCTCAGAAACTCATCTGTCCTCAGACGCTCACCCCGCCGCTCCAGCCTCTTCCCTCCCCCCACCCCCAGGATGGTGTTGGTATTCCAAAGAAGATACTTCGGGAAACAGAAAGCTGAATTAAACCATCTTGGTGGGATACAGGAATGAAAGTGATACTCAGGGAGGCCGGCTGTGGCCTGGGCCACAATGTCGGTGTTCCATTACATGAGTTAGGCCCTACAAATGGTAATGTCCTTATTTTTTTCCGAAACTGATATTATAATTCCCACTTTACAGATAAGAAAACCGAGACTCAGAGAGAGGGGGTCATTTGTCCCAGATCACACAGAGCACCAGTCTCTGAGCCAGGGTTCAAGCTCAGCTCTCAGGATCCCTGGCTCCGGAGCCCTGTCCGCATGCTCCCAGGAGAGCTATCTGGTGCAGAAATGCAGCGGCCAGGAGCCTGGACTTTGGAGCTTGCCTACCAAAGTACTCCTGCATGCACAGTGTTCTAATCCCAGCTGTGCTGGATACTAGCTGTGTGGCTTGAGCAAGTCACTTAACCTCTCTGTGCCTCAACTGCATCACCTGTAAGATGGGAATGCTAACAGTACCTAACTCATAGGGCTTCTGGATGGATCAAATGAATTAAGGTATGTACAGTGATTTAAACAGCTCTGGGCACATATGAGCACCATATGTGTTCCATTAAAGAGAATCAAACCAATCCAAGGCTATATATCCCAAAGGGGCCAGCAGGACCCACCTGCCCAGTGTCGCCATTGCCCCCAGAGTGTCGGCTCTCACCTGGTCATCCAGAGGGAGCTCACAGAAGGCAGGGATGTACTTGGCCCACTCAACGAGCACCAGCAGCTGCTCCTTCATGGACTCGCACACATCAGCGATGCTGGCAATCTTTTTCGCTCGAATGTCTCCATTGATCCCGGAGACGGGGGAGGTGATCTGGGAGGAGTGAAGGACAATGCTGGGGATGGTCAGGCCCTCCCTACAATCTCTGCCCCCTGCGCAGAGTGCCCCCCCCCCCAGACAGTTTCCCTGTCTGGAAAAGGGGAGGTGGACTGTGGATGCCTCTCAGCTCAGGAGGGAGCTTGGGGACAAAGGAAGAGAAGGAAGGATGCTGAAGAAGGCTGATGTGAGGAAGAGGGCTCCCCCTGAGCCTCCACGGACGGCCTGCCCCCACTTCCTCCTCTGCCAGCTCCTGGCATAACTCCAAAGAACCCTTCAGCTCAGGGCAAAAATCATCATTCTCATCTGACAGGTGAAAAAACCACAACTCAGAGAGGTGTTGTGACTTGCCCAAGGTCACACAGCAAGGGATGGGCTGAGCCCATTTGCTAATCTGTCTAATTGTCAATTAATCCTTTCTCTTAGTGCTAAACTGATCTCAGGCCCTCAGTGAAAGTCAACTCTGGCTGGCCCACAGAATGCATGCAAAAGGATGAACTAGAAAGTGCCACAGAGGGCCAGACCTGGGTTGCAGTGGTGTCTTTGCTACAGAACTGGCTCAGTTTCCCTTCTGTGATATTCCAGGGCCCTTCTAGCTGTTGCTCCAGGGCCTGGCTGGGGAGGACAGGGGTGGAGGCGAGACTCCTCTTTGGTATGGGGGATCGCCAGGTGGGGAGAGGGTCATCCTGATACCTGCTGGGACAGGACCTCGGCCTGCAGCAAAGCGTTGATGGAGGGCAGGCTGCTGTCTTCATAGCTTGACCGGCGAGTGCTGATCCGGTCCCGCTCGTTTTGCACAGCTGAGGGGAGGCATAGAGAGGGGTGAGGGGACAGAGATGGGGTGAAGGGGAGAGTGGTCCCGACTGCTGAGGAGCAGATGGGGTATGAGGGAAGAGAGTCTGACCCCAAAGGAGATACTGTAGGACTAACCTGGAGTAAAGGAAACATTGTTGGAGGTGAAAGGAGGGGGGATCCGGGGAGCAGAGCCTGGATTAGCATGTGGGAATGAGGACTGATGATTCCAGCCCAGCCTGTGGAAGAAACTTCTAAGCACCAGAACTGCCCCCAACACAATGCGGTGCAGTGGGAGTGATCCCCTCGTCCCTGGAGGGATGCAACGCAGTGATGCCTTGGCAGAGGGTTTGAGATGGGTCTTGCATATTGATGACGGATCTATCTAGATGACAGATTTTTAAGCCCTGATTTGGAAAAAGGTCCCTTTTATTCCAGATAAAAGTGTGTAAAACAAGGAAAATGAATGGCCTTGGGTGACATGGAGATGGCCCAGAGATTCCCAAACACCGAGACAGAAGGCCTGGGAAAGGGACCTGGAGGCCCCCACCTGCCCCGATAATCTTATCCATCGGCAGGAGGCTAACCCACTCAGAGACAGCACAGAAAACCCCTGG
Organism: Taxidea taxus jeffersonii; assembly: GCA_003697995.1. Taxonomy (NCBI): domain Eukaryota; kingdom Metazoa; phylum Chordata; class Mammalia; order Carnivora; family Mustelidae; genus Taxidea; species Taxidea taxus. Next base: position 14,239 of record RCUC01113462.1, on the reverse strand, counting down.
CTCCCTCCTGCCCCACCACGGACTCTCCTCCAGGAACTCAGAGCCCCGGGCCTCCACCTACTGGGCCCACACACCTCCCTGCACCTCCCTATCCATGTCAGTCCTGGCCTAAGACATGAGACAGACCTTCTGTGACTCTGGCCCCATCCCCTGGAGTCCAAGGGCCCCCACCATGGAATGAGGCTTTGCTGAGGCTGGCAGGAAAGCGGGTGAGACGGCAGGAGACCGGGGTGCCTGTCTGGAACTCGTCACTCTGTGTGCTGGTACAGATCACATCCTCCCTCAGGGCCTCAGTTTCCCCATCTATAAGCTTGTCCATCTCTCCTTCTCTCACGGGCCCACATGCCGTCCAGAACCCCCGGCTCCGGGCTGGGCCCTGCTGCCTCTTCCCAGGAGCAGCTCAGGCTCAGGTCTCTTTGCTTCTGGTCTCACCTTGACCGTGTGGGCACCTGTCCGAGTCAACTGGATCCGCTACAACCCAACTCAGTCCCATCCCCCCACCACTCAAAACCGGTGACTCCCCATCTCCTGTGACTGAACCCCTCATGACGGCCCTTCATCTCTAATCTCACACTGCCTGCCAAGCCGCCGCTGCCCCACGGGCTGGGGTACTGCCCTCCACAGCTTTGCTGCTTCTTTGCTTGGCACCTGGCTCCGTGCACATGTCACCTTCTCAGAGAAACCCACTCGACCACCCTGTCAGCGCAGCGCTCCGTCTCTTAGGCTCTGTCCTTCATTTCTCCTGCTTTCCTTCTCTTTGGGGGGCCCTTACTATAGAATCTCTTGTTCATTCCCTTACTGTCTCTCGATGGGAAGGAAAGCTCCAGAAAGCTAGAACTCTGTTGCTGTCCACGTCTGTAGCCCCAGTGACTAGCATGGGGCTTGGCGCACAGTAGGTGCTCAAGAAATGTTGGCTGAGTGAGTGGAGGAAGCTCTGACCTCTCAATGGAACGTCCACATGGCTGCCGTTCAACCTTCTCTTGATTTCACACATGGCTGAAATCAGAGAATGAAAGCCAGACAGCATAGACCGAGCTCCGGCATGAGCGGGATAGGAGACCGGTCCCCAGGTCAGAAATCTCTCCGGACATCCACCACCCCAGCCAGAGCCAGCCCCCGGGGCCACTCCCCTGCACACGCGGCAGCCCTGCCCGAGGACACCCCTCCCAGCCTCAGCTGCCAGCGCCCGCCCGCACCCACCAGGGCGCCGATGGGAGGCGGGCCCAATAAAAGGGCTGCTGTCAGCAGCTGCGGATTGGGCTCTCCAAGGTTAGCCCGTGTTATCAGTACCCAGTGCGAGCTCAGTCACGGAATGATGTTTTCCAAATGTTTGCTCAGTATTAGCAGGGTCGGGGACCTAATGTAACTCCTATTGAATATTAACCGACCTGGCCAGAGGAAGAGAGGAGGATGAGCCTGTCTTCCCAGGGAACCCCTGGACGGGGCGCATGGGGGACTGGGCCGGGGTTCTGAGGAAGGGCCCATCAGAACGCCCCATGGCCCACCACCAGCCTGTACCTCCTGCACCCCTGGCCCGGTTTCCTGGGTGGGCTTCTGTCTAGGGGCTGGGCATTAGTCCTGGGTCTGCCAGCTAAGCCCCAGGTAAGCGTTGTCTCAGGTTATAGGACAGAATTCGAGACCTGCTGTTGGGCCCACTGACCCCCAGTTTTCTCCTCAGAGTCTTTGTCCCTTCAGGGAACCCACTTCTGGCCACCATGGAACACGCTCTGGCCAAGGCTCACAGGCCTGTGGGATTAGGAACCCTTCCCTGTGGTCAAGGGAAGTTTCTAGATCAGAGATGATGCCCCAGGGAGCTTGGTGTGTACCAGCTCAGGGGAGCCTGACTCTACCCGATCACATCGCCTGCCTGGGTTGAATTTCCCCATCTGTAAAGCAGGGAGGGGGTCGGTTTGGTGACCGCGCCTCCACCCGGCCAGTCCATCAATTCTGTTGGCAGTGCAGGCCTTCCTGTGGTCAGGGACCACTCCTGGGTTTCAATTCCTGAATCTTAAAGCTATCAGAGAAGAGAAATGAAAACTTGTCCCAACTACCCTGATCACAGAGGCTTTGGCTGAGAAACTCTCTGGGCTTTGGGGACTTCCCATCAGCTGGATGAGGGGTGTCAGGATGACAAGACTTCAGTAGAATAGGTAATACTCTTTCTTCCCGGAGCTTAACTGCAATGAAGACCAAACCCTATGCCCCCCAGGCCTATTCTTTTTTTTTTTTTTTAAGATTTTATTTACTTATTTGATAGAGATCACAAGTAGGCAGAGAGGCAGAGAGAGAGAGGAAGAAGCAGGCTGTCCGCAGAGCAGAGAGCCCGATGCGGGGCTCGATCCCACGACCCTGGGATCATGACCCGAACTGAAGGCAGCGGCTTTAACCCACTGAGCCACCCAGGCGCCCCCTGCCCCAGGCCTATTCTTGAAGCAACCACACGACTGTCGGTGTCACCATCTTCCAGTTAACTGAGACTCACAAAGAGCACCAACACTGACTAGCTCGCTCACTTGCCATCAGCCAAGGCTCCCATCCTCCTGGCCTAAGGCCTCCTTCCCTGAGCTGAGAAGCCGGGGCTATTTTCAAGGCTAGCTAAGGCAGAATGGCCTGGGGCTCTCCCTCCCTCTCCAGGAGCCAGGACACGGGGACTGCTCCCTCCTTGGCAGCTCAGGCAGGGGACCAGGAAACAAACACACATGCCCCCAGGGGGACAGGTAGATCGGTGAGTGGGTGGTTGGACTCCCAGAGGTGGACGGCATCATTATCACCGCCTCAATTTACAGACAGGAAAACCAGAGTCCGGAAGAAATGTTTCTCAGGTGACACATTAGTGATTCTGGATGTTTAGCAAGAGATATAAGAGACCACAGGCAGGCACCAGGCCCTGTCCAGCCTAGGAAGGCTACCAATCCTTTTCCTGCCTGCCAGTCACAAGGCCTGAAATTTTACCACGAGAGCTTCATGCTCTCCAACCTGACACCTTAGGCTGTGGGGGAACAAAGCCCCTCGCCGTGAGAACCACAGAGCATGAGGCCCCTCGACTGTACGCTCGGTTTTTTCCTTGCCTCCTGCTGCCTATGTGTGGGTTCTAGTCCTGTTTCTCACATTCCTCATTCCACAAAGTGGTACCCAACTTGGAGGAGAGGGACTCAACCCCACTGAAGACTGGGAAGTTGGGGGGGTGAGGAGTTACCCTTTGAAAAGGCCCCTCCCCCACCACAACCCCCCTCCCCCTCCAAGAGCTGGGTGCTACCATTGTGGAGTTGGCAGCAGGAAGGGGCCTTGGAGCCCACCCAGTACCTCGCAGGGGTCAGCAGGTCCAAATTCCCAATAGGGCTCAGGAGCTCAAATCAAGACCCTGCAGGGACGGCATGCAGACCTCAGGGAGGGGACGGGTGGGGGTGGGGGGATAGGGGCTCTGAGGCAGAGACCAGAGACCCTCCTTCATAGGCAGCTCTGGCAGGCTGGTCCCAGGTTCCTGCCCTGGGCTGGGTGTGTGTACAGGGCTAGGCCACGGGCCCGGCTGGTGTGCCACAGCTGCGGGTGAGGAGCGAAGGTCTGGTGCCCTAGCTGGGGGAGGTGAGCGGAGGAGAGCAGGAAATGAAGTAGTTAAAGGATTTCTGCTGACCCTGAGATCTGGAGGTCACAAAGGAGGCGGTGTCAGGTATCGCCAGACAGAACCTAACTCTAGTCTGAAGCATTGGGTGCAAACCTGCGGGGCCTCAGAACTGAGGACCTGTTCTGGGCCTCAGTCCCCTCATCTAGGAAAAGGGGGAGGGACAATGGTGCCAGCCACATAGGGTGCCACGTCACTCGTAGAAAAGCCCAGCCTGGTGCCTGGCATCTGCTAGTTACAGGAGGCCTGGAGAGAACTTTTTATAAACTTTATAAACGTGCTCCTTGCCTCCACCCAGGGCAAGCCTGACGCCTCGTTCCTGCTCTGCAGAATGTGAAAACTTGGGGTCACCAGAAACTCGAGAGGAAGACGAAGGAACAGGGGCACTGCCCCTGGGGCAGAAAGCTCGGGAAGAGAGACCCCCTCCCCGACTGCTGTCCACATTTGCTGAGTCTAGATGGCAGACATTCTCTGCTCTCTTCCTGTTTGCAATAGTGTATGAAGAGAAAACACCCGACTGGGCTGCGCATGCCCGTGGCCGTGGGGCAGGTAGGGGTGGCGACGGCTGGGAACCAGGGTAGCCAGGAGTGAGAGCTTATCTCTTTCTCAAGACCAAGCCCAGTCCCGCCCTGTGGCCAGATTGCCAGGCCCTCCCTTCTCTCAGCCATTCGCCATTTACCCCAGGGGCCTGTCACCCAGTCATAAAGGGTGGCCATACTTGTACCCGCCTGTCCCGGAGTGGTGCAGGTGGGGCTGTGGGGGATGGGGATGAAGGTGGAGGTGGGAGAGGGGGAGGGCCGAGGCTCACCTTCCTTCTTCATGCCGGCCCGGAAGCACTTCTTGAGCCTGCAGTAACGGCACTGGTTCCTCTTGTCTTTGTCCACCACGCACTGCCGACTGAACCTGGGGAGAGCTTGGAGGGTTGGATGCGGCAGGGACAGCTCTCCCACCCCCGGCCGAGCTAGAGCGCTGGCCATCCTGGCCTTGACTCCCAGCCTCCCTGCCTTCATCACGGGAGTCATGCTAACCATGAGTCAGGCCCTGGGACTCGCGAAGAAGCCCGCCCCGTCCTGCCGAGGCTCGGAGAGGTGACACGTAGCCCGGGATCACTCAGCCTGATGGCAGAACTGAGTTGGAAGCTCTAGCCTCTCAGGGACCGGGGCACTGCTCTCTCTACCATGTTCTGGGAAAGCCCAGAGCCACGGCAGCCTCCTGCTTATGGCTCAGAGTCAGTACCTGGTCAGCCAAGTGACTCTCTGGAGGGGGGTGTAAACAGAGGCAGTGCCCCACGGTGACGAAGGGTGGAGACCTGAGTGTCAACAGGGGCTCTGCCACTGATTCAAGCTGGATGACCTTGGACAGATTCCTGGCCCTCCCCAAGCCACAGCTTCCTCATCTATAAAATGGGAAGAATCATAGCAACCATGTCAGAGGCGTGTTGACAGGTGGAAATGAGAAGATATGTGGATGGGACCTGCAGCACGTCTGCAACGGCAACTCCTCCTACCCAAATCCTATTTATTTATTTATATTTTATTTACTTAACAGAGAGAGAACGCAAGCAGGGGCAGTGGGAGAGAGAGAAGTGGACTCCCCGCTGAGCAGGGAGCCTGATGCAGGTCTCTATCCCAGGACCCTGGGATCATAACCTGAGAGGAAGGCAGCCGCTTAACCAACTGAGCCACCCAGGTGCCTCAGAATGCTATTATTTTATTATTGTTGTTACTCAGAATGGGAGGTGTGGGGCAGGTAGAAAGGCCTGGGGCGAATCCCCTATTTGTCCCAATAAAAGCACCAGGTTGGAGGATGGGCCCCACCCTCTGAGGCTTCAGAAGCAGCTTGGTCCCAAGCCTCATGGATCCTCATTTGCTAAACAGGAAAATAACAATGGGCTTATAGGGCCAGTTAAATACATACAAAGACTCAGTATGTCTGGCACATAGTAAGTGCTCAGTAAAGGGCAGCTGGTAGCTTTATGATCAGTGAATGAAGTTCCTAGATGGATGTTCCCATCTGGATCCCTGAGGCCTAAGAAACCAGAGGAAGCTTTAAGGCCTCAGAAGGCAGAGGCTTCTGGAACCTAGTGAGGGAGCAGACAGACTCTGGGGAACATCAGTAGCCCAAGTGTACCCATTTCGCAGCTAGAGAAATCAAGGCTCCAAGCAGGGGCTTCTCACCTGCAGGAGTACATGTGGTTCTTTCTCACGCTCCTCCGGAAGAAGCCCTTGCAACCGTCACAGCTCGAGGCACCATAGTGCTTCCCTGTGGCCCGGTCCCCACAGATGGCACACAGGGCGCTGACGCCCAGGCTGTTGGGTGCATTGAGGTTGGCACCTTCTGACGGGGATGTGTCTGCACCAGAGGAGACAAGAGTGAGGACTCAGGAGGGGCTTAGGTACAGAGACCAATATGAGCATTATGGGGATCTCCACCGCCCCCCAGGCCTTCAGCCTCATCCTGACCTGGGTGCTGTTCCCATTCCCTCAATGACCTTGGGCGAATCCCTCGGCATTTTGGAACTCCTGTTTTGCATCTATTACTTAGGGATGGTTGTGACAATGAGTTCAGAGAGTCATCTGTGAGGGTCTGCTACTCCACGGTGCAGACTGCTAGGCCCAGTTTTCTCTGGGAAGTAATGAAAACCTGATCACCCCCTACAATGCATCTGACCCTTACAGACCCGACTGACTGGGCAGAGGGGGCTGTGGAAGGGACAGTATGCTCCCGGCATCTGCTCAGGTCCTGTCCCTCATTTCTCAGTGTATCCAGAGGCTTCACAAACTCTCCCAGGGGGACAGGAAGACATGCACCAAGGACAGCAGCCCATCTGTCCTCCTGGGAGGGTCAGGGCAAGTTTCTGGGGATCTTTCAAACATCACCTGTATCAGAGGCAAAAGCTACTGCATCTATGTAAGTCTGAGAGGGGGGATAAGAAACAGGTGGTGAAGATCTTGGACGGGGTGCTTGGGGTCCTTGGGTGCTAGTGCTGATGTCACCACTAACAGACCTGTGAACTTGGGCAAGTCCCTTTTCCTCTCTTTGAGTTCGCCTGGGCCTCAGTATCCCTAACTATAAAAGGCAGTGGTTCAACTGTTCTGGTTTGCAATTTTTTTTTTAATTTCAGCAGCTGAACCCTCTTTGTGTAAGCAGGCCTTCCATCAAGGCTAGGCCTCTTAGAGAAGATGATAAATGCCATGGACTATCTCCCCAGAAAAATGCACACATATGCATACCACAGAGTTTTACGCACATGGGATTTTGTGGATACCCCAAATCTGACCTTGAATTCCTGGGGAACACTGCACTGAGAACCAGAGAGGGCATTGTGCTACAGTTAAGGGCACACATGCTACAGCCCTTCTGCCAAGCTTCAGTCTGAGCTGGCCTACTTCTTAGCCGGGTGACGTGGGCTGCATGGGTTCACCCCTCTGTGTCTCTGTTTCCTTGCATGGGAAATAGGATGTATAATTATCCCCTAAGACTGTAGGGGGATTCAGTGGGTTGATGTAGGTGACATGCTTGGTACATAAAAAGCACCGTATCAGCATTCATGAAAGGAAAGCTTTCCTGCAGAATCAAATTCCTGGAGCAGAGGACGTCCAGCCTTCATGAATAAGCAGACCCCGCCGTGTCTCGTCTCTGCCATCATCCAGCTGACATCTCCTAGGTTCCTGAGGTGCCCAGAGCTCAGCCCCCTCCACTTGGTGAATTATTCCCGGAGATGGGGATAATTGTTAAGCCATGTTGGTGCCCTTTCTCCCTAAGCCTCACTTCCCTCAACCCCTGGGGAGGTTATGACCCCACAACTCCTGGCCATTCAGGGAGGCTGGGGGGTGGGGGTTCCTCTGCCCTGCGCAGAAGGGTCTGGGTGCTATTGAGTGTATCATCTCACCGCTGCCTTCGGCAGACAGGCCCCATTTTCCGGGTGAGAACACCGAGGCTCAGGGAGGACCTGTGACTTGCCAGGGTCATCCCACTCCTGCTAAGCGGAGGAGCCTGATTTACAGTCCAGGTTTGCTGGATGACTCTGGCCCGGGCTGCCCTTGCTGGGATGTCTGCCAGGGCCTCTGATAATCAAAGCCCCTGCTGTTGCTGGTGCTTCCAAATCAGGGGTGGGAGACAGATGGGGAGCTCTCCATGGAGTGCTAGAACCCCCAGCTCAGGAGGAATGTAAAATATGATCCCAACGCTCACACCCTTTCCAAGGCCAGTGGGGAACGCAGACCCTTCTGACAGATGCCCAGTGCTCTTGAGACGACCCATGAGTCTTGAGACGACCCATGATGGGCGAGGCCCAGCTACCAAGGGCAGGCACCAGGCGCCTCCTCTTACCGAATCCTCTGGTTAGCGCGGGAGGCAGGGGCTATTCTGTACCCTGTTTGACAGGTGAGGAAACAGAAGCTCAGAGAGGAGGCTGGATTGCAGAGTTCTCACAGGTAGGAAGGGTCTATGCCAGACTTTGAGCCCAGATCTTTCTGGCCTCTGAGCCCAAGGCTGTGCTATTGAAGGGACACCCAGGGGTGGCCTCCATCTCGGGCACACATGACTGAGGGAGGTGCAGGCTCTGAAGGGGTGACAGGACTGGCCCCAGGGAGTAGTCTGGGGCTGGGCAGTGGCCAGGAGTGTGACAGCACATAATGTCCCCACGGGGTCACACGACACCCTGCCTGGTGCAGAAGCTTCTTGTTCACCATTTGCTGTGATTTTCCCCTCAACTCCTTTCCATGGATGCTCCGCAGAGCGGGCCGGCCAGCAGGCCTGAGGTGATTAAACCCATTTTGCAGAAGACGGAGAGGCCAAGCTAGGGGATATGATGTGCCCAAGGTCGCACAGTGAGCGGACGGCAGGAAAAGGTGAGCAGCTGGTGAGGCCGACCACGGGCACTGCAGTCAAGTCTTTCTGACTCAGCCAAACTGACCACAAGCATTACAGACCCTGGCTGAAGCCACAGAGCCACGGAAGGAGGGCAGGTGGCAGGCTGGCCTCGGTCCCCTACCACACACCTTATTTGAGGCTGGCTTAGGGTCTTTCCCCTCTAGAAGCTTCCTGGCTTCCAGGCTTCCTCTCTCCCCCTACCTCCTTGGGGAGGAGAACCTCTCAACCCAGTTTCAGATGTACTCTTGGTGATGTGCGAGCAAATCTATAAGCCCGGGGAGTGACACAACACAGGCCACGACATCAGCTCCAGAGAGAAAGGGACATGCGGCTCAGGGGAACCTCCTTTGGCAAATGTCAGGACTGACCCCCTGCATATCGTGTCTCCATAATGGAGGTTACGAGAGAGTACGGATCACCACCCCCCACCCCAGTCCAGGAACATGCACCAGGACAGGAGCAGGGACAGACAGGGGCACGAGACAGAATGCCCGCAGAGGACACACATCCAGAAAGCACAGGGCACACAGCCTGTGCGCGAACCTCCATAGATACACGGACACACACTCACTGCTGCTTCCGGACAGAAGCAAGCTGAGCACACACACCTCTCAAGACACCAGCGAACACACACAGTGATCACATACAAATGGAAACCTGCGGAACGGGCACTCACACACAAACGAACACAAATATGCAAATGGGTTCCCGGAGGCGCACACACACGTTTGCCAACATGGTACTCCCCCAACACACGGGTGTGCAGAAACTTGCGCGTGCACACCCAGACGAGGCCACGAGCACACCACAGCTCACACTGCTGACCAGCATCTCATTGAACAAAACTTCCCTAAGAACTCTTAATTTTTTCTAAGTGGGGCGTTCACCCCAGGAAAGTCCCAAAGACACCCCGTGGTGCCTCTTCATCTAGCATCTCTAGGGACAGAACATACCTTTCTCTCTCTCTGGACCTAAGCCCAGAGGGTGCAAGAAGGGGCCTAGTCAGGCCCAGCTATCGCAGTTGGGCGCCAAGGGGGAGGTCACCATCATGTCGCCGCTCCTAGTGATGCACTGAGCAGAGACAGCCTTGAGGTAACAGGGAGCAGACGGCCAGACAAGAATACCTGGGATCTACTTTTGCTGGAGAGCTGCCCACGCGGGCCTCCCCTCACCCAGAATGCCTCTGGTCGATGTACCTGGGCACACCTGTTTCACCTGGCGACACCTGTCCGGACCTCCAGGCCCGACCTGCCGTTTTCTATCATTCTCCTCCCAGCGCAGCACTGAGCGCCCCAGGCCTGCCGAGCCGCACACCTGGGCACACCTGCACCCACCTACCATTGCCCATGGTCAACACTTGCACATTCTCGAACTCGAGGGTGGTGTAGGCGGGATCCAGCGCGGCGCTGTAGTCAGCCATGTCCATGTCCACGAGGGTTTTGGAGAGGCGCATTCTCCCCTTCCACCCCTCAGCCGCTCGCCCTGCCCAGGATGCCCACTCTGAAGGCTCGAAGGCTCCGGGCAGAGCCCCGGCCCCCCGCCCTCTGCCCTCCCACCGCCTCCTCCCAGGGGCCCCCTCTGCCTTCCTGCGTTTCAAACCTTCCTCTGGGAGGATCTGTCGGGAGTCTTGGCCTAGCCCCTGCAAAGGGGTGGAGGCTCTGCCGGGGAGGGGTGGGGGTTAATGGTTAATCAGCTCCCCCACTGGTGGGTAGGCTGGGCGGGGCCACAGGGACTTGGCTGTTAGTTGGTTTCTGGTGGACACCCCGGTGCCATTACAACAGTTGGGGCCCTAACTCCCCGATACTCGGTTACGGATTTCTGTAAGACAGACACGCTAACTCGCTGGCACTCATCGGACCCCTGACTCAGCCACCTGCTCCCTCAAGCCATTATCGTCCCGTCAGGCATTCTAGATAATATGCCGAGACACTGACAACCCCTCTCCAAGATGCCCTGATTCAGTAACTTCCCAAATCATTGACTTCTACCCTCAATGCTCTGGAGGAGATAAAGCCGCCTCATGGCACAGAAATAAAGACCCAAATCCCAGGCCCCAGACACCAATCTTTGGATCCTCCTCCTGGGAACTCCCTTCCCGTTGCCCATCTCCCTAGGAAGGAGCATGGGCTCACCTGGGGTTCTCCTTTCCTGCTTCCCATGACCCCCACTGTGGCTACCACCAGCCCCCGCAGCAGCCAGTGGCTCAGCAAAGCCCCCCCCCCACTCCTTCTCAATGCCCTCACCTCCTCCTACTTCCTTCCCCCGCCCCCCCTCAACAGCCAGAGGCGAGGCCTGCAGCCCCACAGACCTGGATTACACTCCGGCGCCTACCCCCTACCAGTCATGATTTTGGGTAAATGATTCTCCTCCTGGAGCCTCAGTTTCCTCCTCTGTAAAAGGCGTAATTGACCTCGAAGGGTGGCCTGAGTGTTAAACAATACAGTATCAGGCAAGACCTATCAAGCGTCCGTCCCTCCTCCCCCCACCATCCCATTTCTATCTCCTTCTTCTTTCCAGCCATAGCCTCCTTCAGAGGGGCCTTCGTGGGCCTGTCACCTGAGCGGTCACGGGGACCCCACACTTCAGTCCCTGTGTTTGGGTTAATGCTCTGCTGTTGCTGAGATCCCTAATGATTTCTGAACAAGGCGCTCTGCAGATTCCGCAGCGGGTCCTGCCTGCCTTCTGCGGACCTTCCCCCTTTTCCCCTCATGCCCTCCGACCCCATGGGCCCTGGACACCAAGAGCTCCCTGCATAGCCTGGGAGGGGAGGTCACAATGCAGGAGGTAGAAAGTGCAGACAAGGGCAGAAGGGCCTAGACTTGGGAGCCTGGGAGCCTGTCCTCCTCGGGCAGCTGGAGCAAGCGTGGGTGAAGGAGCGACAGCCGATGGGCACATGGCAAGGGGGTCAGTTAGTGATGGAGTGAATCAAGGAATGAGTGGGTGAATTAGTGAAAGGGTGCATGAATCAGTGAAGGAGCCAAAGGGTGAGGGGGGTTCTGTGCAGGCAAATCAGTGGGCGCGGGGGTGCGAGTGTGAGGGTGGACAGCGGCAGCCTCCTGGTTCTGCCCCTCCCCATCGTCCCCCCGGGAGCTGAGAAAGGGAAGTGATTGTTCTGGAGGAGAAGAGAGGCTGCACTTGATGTCAGGAGACCCGGGTTTAGGGGCTAGTTCTATCACTATACGTATGACTTTGTTCAAATCACATCTCTCTCGGGGCCTTGATTTCCCCACCTGTAAAATGGGGAGATCTTGGCCCATTTGTCTGTTGTACAAGACCCCCAGGGAGGGAGGAAGAGAGACCTTTCCCCAACCCCACCCCACAGTCTGCACCTTTAATGTGACAAAGGCCGGAAGGAGACTTCAGCTACGGGCAGGTTCCTCCCATGCCCCCACCCCGGGGACATCAGACCCCAGCTCCAGTAGCCCAGACAGAGCTAGCTGGGCAGGAGAGCTGACTGAGGGATAAACACAGAGGAGAAGGAGGGACAGCCTTGGGAGGGGCCCCTGAGGGATGACCCCGGGTCCTGCCACCTGTCTGGCACCTGGGTTAGGCCACACACACACTACTGCTTTCACAAGCCAGCTGTCTGTGACCTACACGCAGGCGTCTCATCAGTTCTAAGCAGCACACTCCCCCGTTACCAATGGTGGGACGTGATTATTAGCGTGTCAGAGTTCACTGGTACAAAAATAACAATTTTTCAATCTCTACAGATGACACCTTCGACTGAATGAAGTAAGGTCTATGGTCCACCGGGGTGAGCCGTGGCACGCCACATCCCTGACCCGTTACACAGAAGAACCACCAGGTGGACAGTCCACCCGTGACTGTGACAAGCTACCAAGGACACAGAGCGTGACATACCCTTTACCAAACACACAACATCCATGACCCGCTGCGTATGAGTCACAGTCTAGAACCCGTGTCATACCCCGTCCACATCGCACACATCACAACCTACTCCACATGTAACTTTATCCGTTTTTGAACTATAACTGCCCACACGTGAACTTGCATAACTGATTAGAGACATGCTCGATTTCACCCTGAACTGACCCCAAATAGTATCTTCTAGATACATGTCCCTCTATATAAATGACACGCCACCGTAAGATCTACTGGCTCTGTGATCTCAAGCAGGTTATTCTTTTGAAGCCTTGGTTTCTCCTTCCGTAAAATGGGCCTAACTTATAGTTTGCGGTGAAGATTAAATTAAGTATCATAAGCGCTCTTAGACCTCCCTCACTCTCCCCCACCCCCGCAACCACCACTTCAAGGGTAAACTACAGGCCTTGAAATCAGAGCTAGGCCAAAATCCAGGCACTATCAACTTCCCAATACTATGACATCAGGTCCACCCCTCCCAGCCTTAGTTTTGGCATCAGATAAATGGGTTGGTACCTCCTTCGCAGGGATGGTGTGGGCATTAAATGACCAAGTGTGGGCCTCTGGTGCAACAGGGACAATTATCACTGGTGGTTGATTCCCTGACCCACTTGCCACACGATCGGCGGAAATCAGGATCCCAGCTCAGAAGAGCTCCTGGGGATGGCCTGCCCGGCCGCGGACACACCTGAGGCCTCCACGCCATCAGCTCAGCAGCCACTCTCACTCTCTGCCCCACCCCGTGGCCTGTCTGAGCCCACTTGACATGCGGGGACTCCCAGCAGACAACAGAGGACCTCAGAGCTCATCGAGAGGTCCAACTCCTTTTAAACCACAGTAATGGCTAATGTTTCTGGAGAGATTCGGTGCTAAGCGCGGTGGTAAGATCCTTCCACCACTGTTCTCATTTTATCCACTGTGCTCTGCAGATGACAAAACTAAGGCTCAGAGACAAGGAGTGACTTGTCTAAGCCCACCCAGGAGGTGCTGTCTTTGGAGCCCAAGTCTGACCGGAAAGCTCATGGGCTTCACCCTTATATACTGCCTTCCTCCGGGAATCCCAGAAAGGACACCAGAATTCTGGAGCGGGGGAGCTGGTGATTCCCTCACATCACTTCCTTGGAGCTCTGGGATCTGAGGAACCAAGGAGCCTGTCCCTGGTCACATGAAAGTTCAGAGGCACCCTCCCGATAGCGGCCACCGCAGGCTGCCTGGCATCTTGGCTTCCCCTGGGCGCTTACTACCCCACTATCTCGTCTTTCCTCGCCCTACCCCCCCTCCCCGGGGAGTGGAGCAGGGAACCCAGACTTATCAAGACAAAGAACAAAAGTCGTGGGGGAAAGAAGCCAAGAGCCATCTCCACTCTGGGGTAGGGCCCTCCAGTTTCGCCCCTTTGAAATTTCAAATTCCAGTTTGTGGACAAAGTCCTAAACTTTCTCACAATATAGGTCCCCAACCACTGACCAAACTCCAGTCCAGGCAGCCAGCAGGCCCAGGGCTGGCCTGGCCCTGCCGCTTCCCTTGGTAGCACTCGAGTCCGGGGGAGGGGTCCTGGGCCAGCTGGGGTCTGCCAGGCCTCTCCTGCAGACAGGGACCACCTGACCCGACAGGGACCCCTGCCCCCCATCTGAGAGGACAGCTCTCTTCCTGGAGCTGGGATCTGTCGCGTGCTGATACCAACCGCAGATAATCAGGTAGGCCCCCTCCCTTTTTTGGGGCATCTTCCCTCCCCCTTGAATTCCTAAAACACTGCCCACACCACCCTCCTCACCTGGATAAGGCCACATTGGCTTAATCCAGTCATGACCTCACAGAACTTTAAGATTGGAAAGGGGGTCTCAACCAGCCCACCCATTTGGT
>RCUC01113461.1:0-40726 GCA_003697995.1 Taxidea taxus jeffersonii | reverse complement strand
AAAAAAAAAAAAAAGGTCCCTAACTTAAATCTTTTCTCAGTGAATGTAATTGCTTTAAAGAAAATCTCTGGAAAGCCAACTGTTGCCAAAATCACATTAATACTCCATAACTGATAACATCACACTTCATACCATATGCCAGTGTGGATATCCTCATGATATAGCTTATAAAAAAGCTTGTCTTAACACGAGGAGTGAGATTAGAGCCATACCCCAGGAGTTAGCAATGATCTAAGAGATTCATGTATTAAGTGTTTCACCAATCAGATTCATTTCCTCAGAAAGGGTCTCGGGTAACCCCCATCCAAGTCCTGACTAAATGCCTCCAAGGCAGAGAAGACCCTACAAAGCAGTTAGTTACACTATTAACTAATAACTTAGATTATTTTTAGAAATCTCTTTCTATGATGTTCAAGTGCTGGTCCCATAACTAGTACTTCTCATGGTTTTCATACCATGGAATAAAATATGAGGCTTCCTGTTTTTTAAAAAAACCATCTGTTGGGACGCCTGGATGGCTCAGTGGGTTAAGCCGCTGCCTTCGGCTCAGGTCGTGATCCCAGGGTGCTGGGATTGAGTCCCGCATGGGGCTCTCTGCTCAGCGGGGAGCCTGCTCCTCCCCTCCCCTCTCTGCCTGCCTCTCTGCCTACTTGTGTGATTTCTGTCTGTCAAATAAATAAATAAAATCTTTAAAAAATAATAATAAAGTTAAATAAAATTAAAAAACCATCTGTTGTGTGGTTATTATTACTATTTTAAGACTTGTGACTCTCTAGGTGTTTTATTGGATCCTGAACATTACTCTGTGTTTAGTCTGTAGTACAATACTGCATAATGAGAATCAATTCTTTATCAATTCAAGATCTTTCCTGGACTTCTCCTAAAAGTCATATTCAGGATTAATACATTCTGCACATTCAAGAAGCTTCTCGTCTAGAGTGAAGGCTAAGAAAATACGTGGAATTTTCTGGAATATTCTGGAACACATGAAATCTCACAGCACCCAATTTGATGGTGGGTATATGGTGCTATATGTAAAGTTCTTGGTAACCACTGAATGTTCAACAAGATACAAAATCCGTGATGTTCTCCAACAGCCCCATAAATTTCTTTTCAGTGTTTTAAGAAAATAATGCAGGATCTCAGATAGGTAGGCACAGCCCCCAAATTAAAAAGTACATATTAAAATTTGGAGGAAAAAAGTGTCTTCCAAATCATCACAAGATTATGCAATTATAGGTGATAAAACTGCCTATAAATAAAATGGACTATTTTGTAGCAGAAATAAGAATCTGACAGTCACCTATAGATGTGGCAGAAAAACTGGGATTAATTTTCAGGTGATGTATCCTGATGTTGAATCATAAGAAAACAGAACATACTGTCAGTGAATTCCGTAAGTTTCCTATCTCCAGTTACCTGGCATCTACGATGAAGTTAACTAATCATTTGCTGAAAGTTATTCAAGGTCATACATTAGAATTTGTCCAAGACCAGTTGCAGGTGTAGGAAAATGTTCTTTCTGGGAGCAGAATTTTAAAGTAGGAAGTGGTATTAAATAACATTAGCCATCCATTATTTCAGCTTTTTACTTTACGGAGAGAAGATCGGATGCGAGAGACTCAGCGACTTGGCCCGAGCCCACGCTGAACACTGAGCTCATCTTCCTCACAAGCCAGCGGTTTTGCCACTTAAGTCATTTCAAGGTGACCTGTCCGGTGGGCAGAATTATGGACATGTTCCTTTCTTTTCTGTTCCCATCCTCCTTTCTCCCCGACCAGGGCCTCTTTAGGGAGTAGTTACCACGGCACATAGGGAGCAAAGAATCACGTCCGTGACTTCTGAACAGACTCTCGAAACTCAGAGCACCTGCTCTGTCAGTTAAATTGTCAGGCTCAGGGTCATGCCGCAGACAGTGAACCTGGAAGACTATGGCACCACCCCTCCCCCCTTAGAGACTTGATCATGACTTCCTGGTGGAGGGATGAGGACAGTGTGGGCTGCAAGAGCAACCTGGAACGTCAGGATGTCCCTAGAGACCCGAGGTGGACGCAAGTACCTAAGGAGAAGGGTTTCTGCTGCAGGGGGCCCTGCGAGACCCCACCCTCCCGAAGAGCCCCTCGCACACCCATATGCACACACCTATCACACAGGCATACACACACATGCCCACCCACGCCTACACACACACGCACACACACGCACACTAAGGGAGGAATCTACCTCAACTTTACCAAATGAAAATTTCTGTCATGGAAAGGGACTCTAGGTAGAAATTACTGTAAAATTAGGGACTCCTGGGGGACTCCGCTGGTTACATGCCTGCCTTCAGCGCCGGTCATGATCTCAGGGTCCTGGGATCCAGCCCTGCATCAGGCTCCTTGCTCAGCAGGGAGCCTGCTTCCCCCTCTGCCTCTCACTCTCCCTGCTTGTGCTCTCTCTGACAAATAAAATCTTTTAAAAAAAAAAAAAGAAATTTATATAAAATCTAATTTTAAAAGTTACATATTGTTTTTACATCTTAACTTCTGGCCTTTCAAAATAATGCCTGTTTTCCTGTTCTATTCAATATACCACTTCTTTGTTGTTTTTTTTTTTTAAGATTTTATTTATTTATTTGGCAGACAGAGATCACAAGTAGGCAGAGAGGCAGGCAGAGAGAGAGGGAGAAGCAGGCTCCCTGTTGAGCAGAGAGCCCGATGGGCTCGATCCCAGGACCCTGAGATCATGACCCCAGCCGAAGGCAGAGGCTTTAACCCACTGAGCCGCCCAGGCACCCCCAACATACCACCTATTTCTAATAATTAAGACGAAACATACAAATCCACTCATAACATCAATTTCAAATAAACATTTTATCATAGCATGCTGTCCACAAATACACACATTCAAGCTGCTGTGTAATTCCATTGCTAAAAAAAAATGCTGGATTTTAAACTCAGGGACCATCAGTTTATTCCAGCTTTCTTGTCAAAGACTGAGTTAAATACCGACTTTAAGTTACGATTTTCAAAAATTTTTGGCCTCTTTGGTAGGTCATATGATTGGCCCAACTGCCAAGAGGTTTCGAAGGAGCTGCTACATTTGGTCATAGCGGCTCTGTAATTGATTGTACAATTTATTGCTACTGTCATTAAGAAATTAAAGCTGCACGTGCTGTTTTCCCATGAGGCAATTCCAAGTGCAGATGTGGCCATCTGCCCCCCCTGCTTCCCTTTGACAAGCTCTCCTCACGCTGCTGGGTCTAGCTGACTTAGGAAGAAGAAAGATATCTGGTCGTCTGGTTTTGTTACTCTGTCCTGGCCCGACACTGAGTTCCTATTGATACTAAATTGCAATTACTAGCAGACCAAAAGAGTCCAGAGGCAAAACATTTTGTAAAGTCCTGCATTTACAAAGCCCAAGAAAGGATTTCGTGTTCGCCTGCTGTCCATTCGCTACAGGACAAGGAATACACACAACCGAACCAGGGAGAAATCAACTTTAACAAAGGAAAAGCAGAGCTTCCTGTTGTAAGACAGCTACCTCTCGTCTAAGAGTCAAGACATCTTTTCCTACTGTCAGTGCTTCCTAGGAGCTCAGTCATTCTCGGTAGCTTGTTATCTGCCCTTGAAATGATAGCATAGGAGGAATGCCTAAATGATTCTCTGGTGCCATTTTGAAATAGTTTTTCATACTAATTTCAGAAATGAAAAATTCTTATGCCTAATGGGTATATGTGTTTACATCTACATGTCTAAGGATGAAGGGACATATACATACACAATCATGGGTTTTCCTATGATAAACTAGAAATCTTCCCCATAATTTAATAACGTGCTTATGCTCAAGCTCCTTTTAAACAATATTTATACTCCAGAAATTTCAGGGTTTTTTTTTTCACATCTATGAAAATCAACATGCATATAATTTACAGGGCTCTTAAAAATGAGAATTGAAGCCCCGAAAACACACACACACACACACACACACACACACACACACACACACAAACACAGGTGATGATATAAGCCATACTCAACTTTCTTCTCAGGAGTTCGGTGCAAGAGACAGACTGCTCTTTTAAAGGATCATCTCTCTCTCTTACATTAATATATTTGACACAATTTTGAAAATGTCATATTTCTAGTAGCCTTCTTGATCATGAGAATACTCTGTCCAATTTCTCCTGATACTTTTGGTTCCATTGCTCTGCAACAGCTCTGTGTGCACACACGCATACGTGCATATGTACAAAATACAGCTCGAGTGCACAAAGAACATCAGCCTCCCGGGCTTCAGAATGTTCTACAAACCGTGGCTGAGTTGGACCTGTTGCCAATTCCTTCAAGTAATTACGTAAAATGAAGAGGTTGTTGTAATTTAGACTGAAGGGTCCCGGTTGGATCAAAAGCTGGAAAGGGAAGGGCTCGTTTCATTGCAGGAGGCCCGGGTATGCACTGATGAAGGAGACAAAGTCGGGCTAGACCTGAGAACAGAATGAACAGAACCTGTTCTAGGCTAGAACCTGAGAACAGAGCAGTGACCTCTGCACTGGGTCCCCCTCGGGTTGGACCCCACGCGACCAAAGGAACAGAAACTCTGGGAAGGTGGGGGGACATCACTGTGGCCCCCACCCCAGAGCTCCCAGGATTGCCTGCAGCTCACTTGTTGAAATATTCCCAGGACTCTCTCCCATCAGAGACAGAGTCAAAGAACAAAGGAATTAAAGAAAAATCATGGAAATAACTTTGATAGTACTGATTGTCCTGATTCTGCAAAACAAGTTTCAGTGCGGATCTATTCTGCATGCTCCCCTCTGGTCGGCCAATGCTAGGGAAAGGCTCCTTAGGTCAGTTAGGCCCCACCTTCCCCCCAACCCCCTCACCAACCCAGGGAGTTAGGCAGGGGTTTCTCACATGGTGTTAAATGCTTTGGAGGAAAAATTTCCTAAAATCACATTTCTCGTTTGGGTACCTAATACTTTAGAGAGAGAGCAATTAAACTACTGCATTTGCTCTAACTTATACCTTGTCTTCCAAAGAGGTTTATTTTGTAATTTTTTTTTAAATGCGTCTCGGGGCGCCTGGGTGGCTCAGTGGGTTAAAGCCTCTGCCTTCGGCTCAGGTCATGATCTCAGGGTCCTGGGATCGAGCCCCACATTGGGTTCTCTGCTCAGCGGGAAACCTGCTTCCTCCTCTCTCTCTGCCTGCCTCTCTGCCTACTTGTGATCTCCGTCTGTCAAATAAATAAAATCTTTAAAAAAAATAAAAATTAAATTAAAAAATGCATCTCGTTTTCACAGGCTCCCCTGCTCACATCCCGGTTACTCCGTGGGTCCCTCCGTCCCAGAACCCTAAGCAGGCTCTCATGCGGTGAGGGAGGCTTAGTCCTTGCTATACCCCATTGCACTAAACAAAACTTTGCTCGTGAGGGAGCTCACTCTCTCATCAAAAGGCTACTCGAATAGAAGTGCCTCTGGAAAGAATAAACTTTCCCCAGATTGCACTCTAAACAAATTTGCCAAGAATTAATTCCACTCATCCTCTTTTTCTACCAATGCATCAAGTTATTTTGAGAAAGTTATTTCATAATTACAGTGTCTGTAACACGCTACTGGAAACAAAACTCTGAGCCGATTTTGCCCCCAAGCATGAAAGAACATCCTCTCAATGTGACTCTATTATGACAATAGAAACAGCATCATTTATAAATAACATTAAAATAGTAACAGCATTCCCACTCATGAATATGACTGTTAAGTGCTCTACTCCGGGGCTCTCCGCCTCCTCTACAGCTACAGACCCTTCTAAGCTGTTAATGTCATTTCCACCTGAGTGATAAGGATCCATAAACCGTCTTTCTAGTGCAAAATCCATTAGTAGGAGTTTTCTATCAAGATCTTTTCAATCTGTTTTCCCCAGATAGGCCACTTTTCCATGTTAGGATTACAGATAAGCCCTGTGCTACTTTAGCCTACCTCACAGTGCTCCTGCTTCATTTTCTCATGAGGGTGAGTGCATCTAATGGTCAGCGTCCGGAAAGAGGAGGTGAGTCCCTAAAGGAGTCCCTGGTTGGGGACTGAAAGGATCAGGCAGTCGTCCCCTAGAGTTTACTCCAGTCTCAATCCTATTAAGAAAATCATTAAGAAAAGGACCTGAAAACAGATGCCCAAATTTATTTATTTTACTGTGATCTCTGACAAAGAATAATTTGAAATCGAGATATCGGTCTTGATTGTGAGCCTGAGTTCTGTAACATTGAAATTCATATCCAGTCATTAGGTGGGATCCATTGCATTTAAAATTACAGAGAGAGAGAAAGAAAGACATTAGAACCTTGACTCGAACAATGCACAAGGACCCATCCCAACATTTTCTCTTAACCTTCTGCTCTAACTCTGTAGAGTGACAGCCCCAACAGCACCCAGAAGCTACCCAAAAAGAGGAAAAGAAGGCAGGAGCAGAAGGAACTGTGCATCCTAAGACAGACATGCAGACTCTCTTCTAACCATTTGGAAACCTAGCTTTTGGGATGAGCTGGTGTGTATTAGAAACACAGCATGCTTCTTGTGTTCACGAAGTACACAGACAAGAGAAGGTTCTAGGGAAATCAGCTTTGCTATTTTTGTCATGGAAATAATAAAATGTACACCTCCTTTTTAAATATTTGAATCTTACATAACAATTCCATAAAGGGGAATTATTTCAAATGAACAGTGTATTTTCTCAGAGGCCTTCAAGATAATCTACATGTCTATACTTCCTTGCACATCTCCGTGTGTTCTCCGAAGCCCTGTAAAAATATCTACCGGTATTTCGGTAAGGCTCACAAGCTAGGACAGACACAGTTAGGACTAGAATCTAGGAATCCTGGCTACTCAGAAATCACTTGTACGGATAACAAGTGACTATAATTATGTTTGAAAGCCTTGGAAAATGAAACTTTAACACAAAATGTCATCGAGCGGCTTATCAGAGCACAGTAACGTCAGAGGGACCTTGTGTGTTTCTTGCTGGCAGCTGTGGCTCGGGCCAGAGCTCAGAGAGCAGCAGAGCTAAAATCATGTATTCAAAGGACTGGCTGCAGAATTACCTTCCCAGATGCCAAACAAGCGATCATTATATGTCAGGAAGGATTTCACACTGAGTGGATTTTCTAGAATTAGGTTACAACACACTCACCAGCTCTAATGCCAGCTAACCTTCCTGAGCGGTTATTAGCTGTCAGCGTTCTGACTTTGCCACTTCGCAGGCAGTACTCAGAATAATGCCCTGGTGAGGTTACCCACTGGCCGTGAAGTCCCACCAGAGGGGACAGCACCTCCAGGAAACCCTGCACCCCTGCGCCCTCACATGGCGCCCGGCTCCGTCCACAGTCCAGCTGCAGAAGGGCGGGCTCATGCACACAGGCTTAAGCCACAGAAGGCAAACTTAATAAAGCCAATGCTCTTCCCTTGGCTTTATTTGGTTAAAAAGCACAGGGATGTGTCTCATTTTTCTTACACCCAAATCTACCCCAATACTAAAACTTTCTAGTCATTCCCCTGGTATGTGAGCATGCAAAATTCCCACCTTCCGATCGGAAAGGACTATTTCCTGCCCCTTATGAATGTAAGGATGGATGTAAGTTTGGAATTTGCATACACTGACCTTTCTCTTTCACAAGGTACAACTTTCGTGGACCCGGAAAAAGGAAAACCAGGCAGAAGCAGAGAGCCCAAGAGCAAAGTGACATTTCTTGGACGACATCACAGAAGTCGGGAGGTCAGGGAGATGTGACAGAAGACTCACATGCCCGGGCAGTCTGTTTGTGACCCTGGGCTCAAGGAAGGGATGTCACATCCCCTGTCTCGGAGTTCGCAGCTCCCATCTTTCACCAACAAGGACAAAGGGCTTCAGTGTTTGGGTCTAAGAAGCCCAGACGTAAAGATCTGACAGTAGAAGCCCACCTTCTCAACTCTGCTCTCCCCCTCTACGAGCCCGGCATGCCGGTGTCCCCACACCAGCCACGCACACAACAAAAGCAGAAGGGCCCTCCTTCCACTAACACGGAGAAAGGAGGAAGCCGTCCTCAAGGCAGTAATAAAGCAAATCAAACATTGCTGAAACCGAGAATAGGGTGGAATCCTGACTCATGCGATGCGGCCACTGGGGTCGGAAAGATCCAGCCGGAACAGCGCTCTGCCTGCAGCTGGGGTTCTCAGGTCTCAGGCCGGACGCCACCCATGCAGCCTTGCCCCTCTCCTGCCTGCTGCCCCCTGTGCTGCCCACCAAGCCCCCCTGTGCGGGGCCCAACCATCATAAGGTGGGGGAAGAGAACAGGTCTATCCCTCCAAGAAAGAACTGCCGGCTTCCTTCCCGTGCCTCTGCAAAGCCCAAACAAGGCAACTTGTGAAAACCAGTTATTCCCCATAGAAAAACGTATGTATTCTAATCATCTCTATTTTTTCACACATTCATCTATTCCTGGAGAAATTTAAGAACGCTGTGTTGTTAAACAGATTCTAATTAGCATTCCAGGTAATATACATCAATTCTGGGAAAAGGGATGTGATTAAAAGGAGAGGTTACGAAAAAGGAGGAACAATGAGTCTTTTAATGGGTTCCTGAAATATCTTTAGTCTTTAAAAAGAGAAAACAGGACTCAAATACAGAATGTAAACTGGTGTGCAAATACATTGGCCATTTTGATTTTTGGAAAAATAGACCTTGGGGAAAAAATCTGTTATCAGTAACATCCTTGTTTTCCCTCCATGTCTAGAAATAATTGTGTCACACCTAATCTTGAAAGTAGTATTAGGAGACACCGAAGATGCAGGGTGATGAAGCACCAAGGCCTTGTTTCGATTATTAGACCGAAACATGTGGCTTCAAGGATGTGACAGTGCTTCCAGGGTAGTCTGGAGCTCATATATTTTGTGAGTTTGGAGCATATATATTCTGCCAACCTCAGCATGAGCTTGCAGGGAAAATCGCCGAATCCTGAGTCACCAGCTCCTTCAGCTTCTGCGGATTTCTGTCCCTCCTCTCACGCTTCTCTGCTCGGAACACTGAGCCATCAGCCGCGCACGCCAGAATCTGGACCCCAACTGTAACATCCTTCTGTGTCCCACGCAAGGGGCTCATGAGGTCTAGCATCAGCTCTCCCGTGGGGAGAGCCTGGTTTGGAAGGACCACAAGCACGGGGGGCTGATTTCTGTGCCGGGGGCTCCAGATGCTGGGGCGGGGGCAGGTGGGGCGTCTGCATAGGCGTGCGCCTGCAGGAACAGGTGTCTTGGCCGGGGGCTAGATGAAGCAGCACACCTGTGTCAGCTAACTGTGCCCGCGGCCGGCCCAGCCCCAGAGTCGGCGTGCGACAGCGGGGGCATACACCCCGCAGGTGGTGGAAACTGTGAAGCCTTGGTCAAGGTAAAGGGTGCCTTGCAGGGCACCTGGACAGAGAATGTTTGGGATTTTAACCCAAATCCCTGCTTCAACCCCCGAGTCCCCCTCATCACCGCCCATCACTCCACTTTCTTCTACCAAAAAGAACATAATGAATCCGTTTCGTGTTAAAATAGAAGGTCAAATTGCGATCGTCCACACACTTCTAATTCCAAGGTTGCAGACTAAAACTCACATGTCCCACTGAGATGAGTAGATTCCTTGTTTCACCATAAGGAACAGAAATCACAGAAACCGAGAGGTGGCGATTTCAAGATGTCACTGTTTCACAGAAACGGCTGTTGGTGGTTTTAGGGTTGCCTGTGCCTAGCGGCATCTTCCCGGAGCAGAAGTTAGTTCTTACTTGAATAGGAATATTCTGCCTTAGGATTTGTTTCATCAGTGCCTAATGATGGCGACAACCTCTCCTTATCACAGAAGTTACTTGCCTGGTTTGCAGAAGAAGCTGCACGGGGTGCCTCAGGGACATGCTGAGACCGTGCCTCCCGGGACCCCCTCCAGCCTTCCTCGGCCCCCCTGGGTTACCGTTCCCCAGAGCTCGCCCCCGCTGATTTCCCTGCAAGGTCCTCTAACACAGTGTTCTATGGCACGGCTAGTTACGGGAAAAAACAGTAATGTTCATTTCTGTCCAGGGAAATCCTACAGAATTTTAGGTATTTAATTGTGCAGACATTTTATATTGGAAATGGCAAACACAATGAAACAAAACAAAGCAAAACTTTCCTCTCTTGACAAAATAAACGACGGATCAAGATCTCAAAATGAAGAACTATTTTTGAACTAAGAATCGTAGGGGAAACTAATCTTTCCTCAAGTAGCTGGCTAAGGAGGATTTAGTTGGAGAGAAAAATCTAAGTTGGTTTTGAGAAGGAAGTGAGTTTTAAGGCATGTCTGGAAAAACTAAAGGTGAAAACAATACAGAAGTTGAACCACATTTTCTGATAATCACTAAATTATCCAGAAAATTGGAAACATGGTCATAAGAAAGGAAATAAGATGACATTTTTCCTGTGAAGATTTCTTTCATGTAGCCCTGTATGCACTTCTGTAATCGTGTTTATTTATGTACTACAGGTGTCTGTAAATACTTGGAACAGAATTGAAGGGTGTTTTTTCTATATTTTACCAATATCCGTTTGCCCAGCCTCTCTGAGACCCAAAGTCACACAAAGGAGTTCTTTGTGGAGTTCACCTAATGTGTGAAAGAGCCTTAGCGTATCTTATTACAATATCCCGTATTATTTTACCTATGAGCGCTAAGGCTGTTTCTGAGCTCAGTGTTCATGGGACAGAGAGAGGAAGATGAGTATTTTGCTCTCCTCTCTGCCACCGGCAAGCGGGTGATCGATCACGAGCCGTGGCAGATCCGTGGGTTCACCCAGAGCCTCCCTGATATGCAGAGAACTCAAAGAGCCTCCTCTGACAATCTAGCTACGAGGCAGGAAATCAAAACTGTTAAACTAATTCTCCCGGAGTTTTTCATACATTTTCTCCTAAGCTCTCACAGAAACACACTGAAACGACCTCTCTCCCACGTAACGTGCGCAAGGATTAGTCCAGACGCTGCTATCCCACCCAGCTTGTCGGGCTTCCAGGCTGGTCTCTATCACACCATGCTGCATTCGATATATTAAAAAAGAGAGTATTCTGATTAATTTAGATGCTGCTGATTAAAAAAAATAAACACAGTAAGATAGGTTTTCAAGAACATCTTAAAATAATCTTGCCTAACCAGCCTTACTATTTAGTTATTTTTTTAAATTAACATATACTGTATATTGCTTCAGGGGTACATGTCTGTGAATCATTGGTCTTACACAATTCACGGTGATCTCCATAGCACATGCCCTCCCCGGTGTCCATCACCAGCCACCCTAACCCCCCTCCCTCAGTTGTTTTGTGAGATTAAGAGTCTTTATGGTTTGTCTCCCTTCCCGTCCCATCTTGTTTCATTTTTTTCCCTTCCTTACCTCCACAACCCTCTACCCTGCCTCTCAAATTCCTCATATCAGAGAGATCATATGATAATTGTCTTTCTCTGATTGACTTATTTCACTTAGCGTGAGACCCTCTAGTTCCATCCACGTTGCTGCAAATGGCAAGATTTGGGGAGCTTTTGATGGCTGTATAGTATTCTGGTCAGAGTGGCTAAAATGAACAAGTCAGGAAACGACAGGTCTTGGCGAGGATGCAGAGAAAGGGGAACCCTCCTACACTGTTGGTGGGAATGCAAGCTGGTGCAGCCACTCTGGAAAACAGCATGGAGGTTCCTCAAAAAGTTGAAAATAGAGCTACCTTATGACCCAGGAATTGCACTACTGGGTATTTACCGTAAGGATACAAATGTAGTGATCCGAAGGAGCATGTGCACCCGAATGTCTATAGCAGCAATGTCCACAATAGCCAAACTATGGAGAGAACCTAGATGTCCATGAGCAGAAAAATGGATAAAGAAGATGTGGTATGTATGTATGTATGTATGTATGTATGTATGTATAGGTCCATACACATGCATATACATATATACAGCCTTACTTTTTAGAGAGGAGTTCCCTGAGATCTTGGAGAGCTGTTGTATACCTAAATGCTCATGGATTTAATGCCTCAGACAGCACCAAATTGCCAGACTCTGGACACCTTCCTACCTCGTCCCTTTCCCACGGAGGCAGGGTTGCTGACAATGAAGACAGCTGG
Organism: Taxidea taxus jeffersonii; assembly: GCA_003697995.1. NCBI lineage: Eukaryota > Metazoa > Chordata > Mammalia > Carnivora > Mustelidae > Taxidea > Taxidea taxus. Next base: position 28,607 of record RCUC01113461.1, on the reverse strand, counting down.
ACCTGCAAGATACTGAAATCCCCACCACTCACATGACGCTGAGTGTGCGCCGCCTAACACGGCAACACCCCGAAGCCTCACTTCTGTATCATGTGCCCTAGGAAGAGGCAGCAAGAAAGTCCCAGCTTGATTCATGTACTTTATTTTTCCATCTCTAAGCCAACAGGAGTTTGGGGAGCCCTGCAGAGAGACTTTGTGCATAATAACTTCCTATCATTTTATGCCCACATTATCCCATCGAGGACTTAGTATTTACTTGGAACTCCTGGAGACCGAACCACTTATGCAAACTCTCATGGCCTTAATACTCGTTTGAGCTTACCTAAAATTACCTGCAAATATTTGGCTACAAATGAAACCATTCAAATAAGCCGCCTTCATTCACAAGTCACTTTGAGGATCAAAAAGGCTTTATGATTCAAGATCTAATTCTTGAAATTGAGGGATGTATTATCTGAAACTAGATTGTGTTCTCTTAAAAGCATTAAAATGGTAAAGACTTGTTCTACCAGAGTTTAAATATGCATAAGTGAAAATAAGATGCTTTAAAGTATCCATAAATAAATTGATATGCAATTCTGGATGCTTCATCAGACTTGGGCATTTGGGGTGCACTTTCATTTAATACTAAATCACATATGATGTTCTGTTCATCGACCTTAGCTACCATGGGCCTCACTCTTGCCATCCTAATTTCATTACCTTTATATGAGTCATACCAATTAATCAGCTAAACACAAAATCAATCACTTATAGCCTCCTTAGTGCTTTGCTAATTCTTCTCCAATTTCTTAATAAAATTATCATCTTTAGACTACATTGAAGTATATTACATTTCTTAAACTAAAAACAGAAGACAGTTAGAGACAGTTTCTTATTAAAGCCAAAATTAATACAATAATCAACATGTTCAATATGTTTTTCTTCTCAAATAAAGGAGACTGGAAAATATGTATCACTATACAATTCTGTATCTTGTTAAACTGTTTCAGATAGTCCACTACATAAGAAAATCTTTAATAATTCAGTGATTCTTTTCATTTAGTTTCTTTCTAATATTCTTTCTAATCTTTCCATCTTCTCACATTTGAATGTGGGACTAAGATAGCTACATACTTACACATCTGAAAGTGTCTATGTGAAGTGTTCATATATAAACATGTAAGTATTTAGAGGAATATATTTTAACTATATTTTTCATTGTGGACATTTATTTATTCACTTATTTAAAGGTTAAAAAAAGGGGCGCCTGGGTGGCTCAGTGGGTTAAGCCTCTGCCTTCGGCTCGGGTCCTGATCCCAGGGTCCTGGGATCGAGCCCCGCATCGGGCTCTCTGCTCAGCAGGGAGCCTGCTTCCCTCTCTCTCTCTCTGCTGCCTCTCTGCCTACTTGTGATCTCTGTCTGTCAAATAAATAAATAAAATCTTTAAATAAAATAATACAGTTTAAAAAAAAGACAGTATTGTAAGGCAAGCCAGAATAAAGATATGTGAAAATGCATATCATAACAGATTATATCTAGGAAAGGCAGGCCTCAAACTGAATTCAATGTTTCTTAATAGTAAAGCAAAGAAAGAATACAAATCAGCTTTATGTTATTGATGAGGAAGCTGAGACCCACAAATGCTGACTTGGACAAGAGAAATGAATCCAAGGCACACAAATCAAAGGAACTCATAAAAAATACCATCTTTTAAAGATAATAGGATGGTATAATCACAGGAGAACTCCAAAAGATTTACCCAATACAAGAGCAGTTTTGCAAGTTCCTGTAAATGAATTACTATGATATCCTCGACACATTGTCAACATCAACGTTTCTACGTACTTTTATTTTCATAAGAATTAAAAATCTCAATGTAAACACAATGGATGTAACATAGCAAGAGTCAACTGTTCAAAACAGGGTTTTGATACTGGAGATGCTCATTCTTTCAGAAATACAATTTTGTGTAACTTTCTTTTTTTTTTCTTTTCTTTCTTTTTTTTTTTTTTTTACTAATTTAGATGTATCTTTCAAGATCTAAAATGCAGAAATCATTTGACCCAAAAGTATAATTTGAAAAATGTGACCTCTATATATGCATATAGGTTGACATAATGTGTATATATTATTGGTTATATATATACATATATATATATATATATATACATACACACACACACATATAGAGACATTATATGTATGTTAATCTATATGTATGTATGCATATGCACATATACATATGTATACACATACACATATACATATATATGCACACACATACTATATATTCATACTGTCAAAGCATTATTACTATAATCAAAATGTGGAACCAACTTAAAAGTCCATTAGCTGGGGAAAACGTAAATAACTAATAATGCATATTCACACTGATAGGACAAAAAACACAAAACATAAAGGACTGCACATATAAACACACAATCACACGTGTATCTAATGTCACCTTATCCCCACAAGTAAAACGTTTCTTCATCTTATTGTTTACACACAAAAAAAATCTCTGTATAAATCTCTATGTAAACATATATCCACACTGCTGACACACATGTCCATACACAATTTGGGGAGGTGCAGGAGAAACTTTAACAACTACTGTCGTCTTCTCTGAAGAGATAAAGGCAGTCGCTTGGCAGGATAGGGAAAGAGAATTTCATTGAATTCTTTTGTTTCTGCTTTTTGAGATCTCTATTATGTGAATGTATTATTTTTAAGACTAAATTATTTTAAAAAATTAATTGAAAAAATTATCTAAGGTCTATGAAATACATTATTTTTGTAATGTTTTTCTTGACCACATGATTATTCACAAAAAATGCTATATTTAAGATTATTCTCTTAGAGTAAAATCAATGATAGCAGATGTTGTTATGAATTATACATGAGTAACTTTGCAAGAAGTAGAATATAGTATAGCATTATAAAAAACTTTCAGTGTCTAAAAGCTGACTGGAACATAAAAACAATTTCAATCAATATGTTATTCATGTAAACAATTTATATACAATGCTCTTGTTACTGCTAAAGTTCTTCATTACCTAGGTATTTGATTTATCTCACAGAGAACTCACAATTTTCATTGGCTAAATTAAACTATTTTCAAGGATGATAAGAATATGAATTAAAATATTTGATGCATAGGAAAGAAACGTAATATTTTATTCAGATATTGCATTGCAATCTATTTTACTAATTTTAGGCTTATCACGGTTCAGGCCAATAGCAGTGTTCAAGCAATACTAAAGAGTGAATAAATAATAGAAGAGTGAATAAGGAAAACAAAAGCAAAAATAAACACTTGGGGCAAAATCAAAATAAAAAGCTTCTGTACAGCAAAGAAAACAACCAACAACACAAAAGACAACCTACTGCAAGGGAGAAAACATTTGCAAATGATATATATATAGAAAGAAATTAGTATCTAAAATATACATGGAACTTTCACAATTCAACACACACACACACACACACACACACACACACACACACACAAAAGCTCAAATAATCCAATTAAAGAATGGGCAGAAGACATGAGCATCCATTTCTCCAAAGACATCCAGATGGCCAACAGACACATGAAAAGATGCCCAACGTCACTCATCACCTGGTAAGTGCAAATCAAAACCAAGAAAAGATGTCATGGTACACCTGTAAGAATGGCTATAATGGAAAACACAAGAAATACATGTTGGCTAGGATGTGGAGAAAGGGGAACTCTCCTGCACTACTGGTAGGAATGCAAACTGGTGCAGCCAGTCTGAAAAATAGTATAGAGTTTGCTCAAAATGTTAAAAATAGAATTACCCTTCAATTCAGTAATTCTACAACTGGCTTTCTACCCAGAGAATATGAAAACAGATACATACAAAGATGTATTTTCAAAAAAATACATACACCCCTATGTTTATAGCAACATTATTTACAGTAGCCAAAATACGGAAGCAGCCCAAGTGTCCATCAATAGATGAACGGATAAAGATGAGGTGTGTACACACACACACACACACACACACACACACACACACACACACACACAAGGGACTATTACTCAGCCATAAAAAATAATGAAATCTCGCCCTTTGTAACATGGAGAGAAGTACAGATTTTAGTGCTAAGTGAAATAAGTCAGTCATAGAAAGACAAATACCCTATGATTTCACTTACATGTGGAATTTAAGAAACAAAATAAACAATCAAAGTAAAAAGTGACAAACCAAGAAACAGACTCTTAACTATCGAGCATTAATGGTTACCAAAGGGAAAGTGGGGGGGGATGGGTGAAGCAGGCAAAGGGAATTAAGAGGGCACTTATCTTGATGGGCACTGAGTAATGTATGGAATTATTGAGTTACTATATTATATACCTGAAAATAATCTAACACCATATGTTAATTATACTGGAATTTAAAAATGTATTTTTTTAAAAGGGAAAGAAATCGGAGTCTCTGTATTTTGTTACAGTTCTAGAATTTTCTTTATAAACCTTATTTTCAGGGATACCTGGGTGGCTCAGTTGGTTAAGCGGCTGCCTTCGGCTCAGGTCACGATCCCAGCGTCCTGGGATTGAGTCCCACATCGGGCTCCTTGCTCGGCAGGGAACCTGCGTCTCCCTCTGCCTCTGCCTGCCTCTCTGTCTGCCTGTGCTCACTCTCTCTCTCTAACAAGTAGATAAAAAAAATCTTAAAAAATAAATAAATAAATAAACCTTATTTTCAGCCTCTGATGTAATCTACCATTTTACCAGCAAACACAGTAGCAAAATAGTTCTTCAATAAAAACATAAAAACCAAAGCAAATTTGAGTTATTTCTATGGGTCCTTTTCTCTAAGAGACTCTGGAAAATCCTTTTGTGTATCAGCTAGCCAGAGTTTGAGTTACTGAACTATGCAGCTAAATTTTTTCTCTTCTCTGAGTCTTTCATCTCCTGTCACCATTCAGCAGAAACTCAGAAACACAGCTTCAAATGAGCTCACGTGAAAACCCAGCTCCACTGAAAGCCTTCACTACAATACATGATGGCACATATGCAGTTAGGGCCATTTCTAAATGCAGTTCCTCTAAAGCGCCTTGCTTTTTATTTTGTATTTTTATAACAATAATGCAAAATTTTAAAAATTTAGAAATCTCAACTATATAGAGTAAAAGTTGGAAGTTCTTCAAAACCGACCATGCCCCCACGTTAGGGCTTCCTATTCACAGTGCCCATAATTCCAGATCTCACCCACACATAGATATCTACAAATCTGAATACATGTGCTAGAAGCATATTACATATACTTAGATAAAAGCCATAATTTTTTACCTCTGTTAACCTAGAATACCAGCAACTGTATGTGCTAAAGAGATTTTTGTCTTGCTTTCCTTTCAGATCTTCCCCAAAATAGCTAGAAAAAATATATACCAGCCCTCTGACTTTCTATAAACTCCAGAATATTTACCTATCTTGGTTGATTTTTCCCTTATTCCATGTCACCAAAAGGCTACAAGTGGTTTTTTGATACTAGAATAAGTGAATATTTTGTTCGTGCATAATTTGAAAATAATGGTCTATGGCAACTTACATTTCTTGAATTTGATTTTTGAAACTGAAAAACGTAATTTCTTTCCTTTCAGTTATTTGAGATGAGACTATAACTTAACATTAGTATTTAATCAACATACAAGTGTAGAGAGTTGACCCTCCAAGTAATGCATCTACAGCTACACACACATCTTCAAAGTACTGTCACAGTTCAAAACTTTCCATCCCAGGAGACCACCACTGATTTTTTTTTAAGATTTTATTTATTTATTTGACAGAGATCACAAGCAGACAGAGAGGCAGGCAGAGAGAAAGGGAGAAGCAGGCTCCCTGTTGAGCAGAGAGCCCGATGCTGGGCTCGATCCCAGGACCCTGGAATCACGACCTGAGCAGAAGGCAGAGGCTTAACCCACTGAGCCACCCAGGCAGCCCCCACCATTGATTTTTAAGGTTTCAGGTCTAATTTGGGATAAAGAATCAGCAATAGTATTTGCTTTTACTTAGTTATATAAAAGAACAATAAGAAAGGATGAGCAATATAACTATAGTATTTATTGCCCCATTTACATTTTATTTTATTAAGATTTATTTATTCATTTGACAGACAGAGATCACAAGCAAACAGAGAAGCAGAGAGAGAGAGGATGCAGGCTCCCTGCTGAGCAGACAGCCCGACACGGGGCTCAATCCCAGGACCCTGAGATCATGACCTGAGCGGAAGGCAGAGGCTTTAACCCACAGAGCCCCCCAGGCGCCCCACAGCATTTACATTTAGAATCATCATGGAGATGAGCTCTGCCGAACACATTACTGAGTACACAGCAGGTGTTCCATATTGTGTTTGTAACCCATGTGTAACTTAGGAATGGTTTGCGTTCAAACATCCACGTAGAATTTTTACTGAAAAGCTTTACATCTACTAGAAAATAATGTTAATTTATTTTTGATAAAGTCTGGCATCAGTGTGCATGCACACCAGCTTTCATCAAAATGGTGAATTGTTTTAATTCTATTTTTATTACTGAGTACAGCTGACATACAATGTTCTATATATTTCAGAGGTGCGACATAGTGATTCGATAACTCTACACATTACCCCGAGCTCACCTGCGTATGTCAGCAAGCATTATTCCAATACCAATGACTGCATGGTATTCCCTATGCTGTACCTTTCATATCCATGACTTCTTTATCTTATGAGTGGCAGCCTATAACTCTTAATCCCCTTCATCTATTTTTCCCATGTTGCTGCTTCACAATCACTAGTTTACATTATGTATTTATGAGTCTCTCTCTGTTTTTCTGGGTTTTCTAATGCGTTTGTTTCTTCTTGTACTTTTCAGATTCCACATACACGTGAGATCGTCACACAGTATTTGTCTTCCTGTGCTGTTTCACTTGGTACCATACCATCGAGGCTCATCTCTGTAGTCACAGATGTCCAGATATTATCATTTTCATGGCTGAGTGGTATTCCAATGCATACACAAGCCACGTCTTCTTTGTCCATTCATCCACTGATGGACACTTGGGCTGCTCCCAAGATGTGGCTATCACATAGTGCTGCAATCAACGTGGGGTGCATATCTCTCTTCAAGTCAGTGTTTTCGTGTTCTCTGGGTAAATACCCAGCAGTGAATTGGAATGACCGAATTCTACACTTCTACTTTAATTTTGTGAGGAACCTCCATACTGTTTTCCATAGTGGCTGCACAGACTTACAACCCACCCACAACGCACACGTGTTCTTTCTTCTCTGCAAACTTGCCAACCCTTGTTATTTATTGTCTTTTTTTTTCCTTCTTTATTCTAGCCCTTCATGCTTTCTTCTAGAAATTGTATAGTTTCAGGTCTCCCATGTAGGTCTCAAATCCATATTTTGTTTATTTGTGTGTATGGTGTCAGACAGTGGTCCACTCTCATTCTTTTGCATGAGGCTCTTCAGTTTCCCCAGCACCATTCACTGAAGAGACTATCTTCCCATTTTATATTCTTGCCTCCTTTGTCCCACTAGTTTGTCAAAATGGTGACATGATGAAATTTTATAATAAGGGCAATAAAAACTAACTTCCAACAAATTGCAACAATAATCACTCATCATTTCACGACAGTGTGCAGTGTAATCACAGTTTATCTTTTATCTGATCTAGATCTTGATGTGCTACATACATTAGCATGAGAATGTAAGATATCACAACAGAAATCATGGTCACATGTGGCTAAGTGGGGGAAGGATTTCATACTCAAAGATAAGCCATACAGCCTTAGGCACTTCAAAGATTTGTTGGAGTAGTTCTTTGATCCTCATAGTTCAAAGAAATGGCAATTATATCACTTGTGAATGGAATTCTCCACTATCGACTCCTGGTGGTCAGCTAAAGGTGAAGCAATTCCGAATAGAATTTTCTCTAACTATAACCAGATCTGATGTTTCCCATGTGTAATCTCTGTGGTGTCGAGCCAATAACTTAAATGATGACATCATCATGTCTATGTGTGGATGGATAAATGAGCTAACAGATGAAAATTCATCTACCTTTCTTATGTCTGGCATATAGTATGTAACTGATGTGCCTTCTATACCAGAATTGTGCATTTATATATATATATATATATATATGTATATATATATATATAGTACTTTGTGTATATGTGTGTCTATATGTATCTTATACATGAAATATACAGAATACATACATATATAATATATATCATATAGGAGATAAATCCTCGATATGTATGACTTGAATATCTCTATCATGAGGCGGAAATTTTAAGTGGAATAGGTGAAAATTAGCATGATGGGAGACTGAGAGAGGACAGATGGTCTGTATTTTAGAATCAGGTAGGGCTTCAAGATGTAGGTATTGCTGATTTTAGGCAATGTCCTAAAACATGGATGATGTTTCAAAAATGACCCAAGCAAAGCATAAAAACAGTAAAGTGCAGGTTGCCTGGTGGTTCAGTCCGTTAAGCATACAACTCTTGGTTTCAGCTCAGGTCATGATCTCAGGGTTGAGAAACTGAGCCCCACATCAGGCTCTGTGCTTAGTGTGGAGTCTGCTTGAGATTCTCTCTCTCCCTCTCCTCCCTCCACCCCTCCTGCTCATGCTCTTTCTCCCTCTCTCTCTCTAATATAAATGAATAAATCTTCACACACACACACACACACAGTAAAGTGCTATCAGGCTGTACTTCTGCAGACAAGTTTGCTCAGTAGTAAGAAACAACAACAGTAGCTCCTGTCTCAGGGGTTTTGTACGAAATCCATCAGACAATGAAAATGAAGTACTCAGCACACTGCACAGCGAATGCTATCTGTAGATACAGTTATGATTATTGTAATAGCGTTACTATTATTATTATGTCCTGTTGGTAATAACAAGGATTCAGGCTCACTGAAAGCACAGATGCATAAAAGGAAATAATGGGCTAAGACGGATGTGCATAGTGTGTCTAATTTCCCCAGCTAGAGCTAAGAAAGTACCATTCCAGATACCGATGGGAGCTCATGACCACCCCATGCTTTCTGGTGCAAACACACCACAAGCCTCAATGCCCCAGGTGCTGCCAAAGTAATTCATGGCTCAGAAGTACTGTGTTCTCCAAGTCAGTTTTTCTGTTCTTTTCTGTCCATTCCTTGGCTCCATCGAGGATAAGGAGGCATTAATATGCAATTTGGCAATGTAAGAATCTGCAATATGCAAAATGGCAATGTAAGGAGAAATCATCCTTTTGATTCTGATGGTCTAGCCCTTTGGAAATGACCAAATTCTACTGAGCTACATATAATTTCGTTCTAAAATGCCAATGGACATGATAAGTAAAGTATTGCCCATTAAGGGTAAAGATCAGATTCAAGATCAGTTAGCAATGGTCCAAGCAGAGGTTCTTCTGAAAGAGGGCATTGTAGCATGTCAGTGTCTAAGGGCCAAATGATCCAAAATTTGGGTATGTATTTTGAAGACAATAAGGAGAGATGTTTTACCTTTGAGGTTTTACCCTTACTTAAGGGGTAGTAAGGAGGGCATGGACTGCATGGAGCACTGGGTGTTATGCGCAAACAATGAATCATGGAACACTACATCAGAAATTAATGATGTATAAGGGATTCTATTGGCTAAGTTATCATTAATTAACTGGTTAACTTGAAAAATACATGTCTCGGGACGCCTGGGTGGCTCAGTTGGTTAAGCGGCTGCCTTCGGCTCAGGTCATGATCCCAGCGTCCTGGGATCGAGTCCCACATCGGGCTCCTTGCTCAGCAGGGAGCCTGCTTCTCCCTCTGCCTCTGCCTGCCTCTCTGTCTGCCTGTGCTTGCTCTCTCTCTCTCTCTGACAAATAAAAAAAAAAAAAAAGAAAGAAAAGAAAAATACATGTCTCATTTCCACAGTGACAAAGAAGTGTGATTTCCCTTCTGCCGCGGCAGGCGTTCAGAGTTAAAAGGACAATCTGTGTCCCCATCCAAGTCATTGCCTATTCACGCACTCACGCGAGAATGCATGCTTAACGTGTCACTCCTGTGACCTAGGACAGAGAACACGAGGACTCCATGACAGATATCATAGCATTTGGAGGTTGGACAAGGTGCTGAAAGAAAAGGAAGATGCTGACACCTCCTTCCTACAACCACAATCCTGGCCACGACCTTCTCCATTGTGTAGAGGGGATTTTCCACTTCTTTGCCTGCTAGTCACAGTTTCATCTGTCATTACCTGAGACGTCCTTTTAGTCATCTTTGACTCATTAAATTAAACATTTTCTGTACTCTTTAGAACCACATAAAGTCTTTTCCACTAGGCTGCATTTCTAAAAAAAGCTGAACAATTCTATCCTTTTGGATAATATTTCTCTAATACGGTTTCTTCCCATACTAACTACTCCTTCAAAATTTATACTCCCCAGTGAGTCACTTGGGAAAGCCAATGTCTTCACTTTCATAAAATAAATTTTATACTTCATTGGCTTTGTTTTCGTATGGATAGCTCGCCTGACATAAGCAGATTTCAATGAATGCAAGTAACACGTCTATAGTGAAGTTCCCCACTACAGAAGTGCATGATCACAGTTGAGCTGGATACAGGAAAGATCCACAGAAGTTCAGGTGACTGAGGCTAATACAGAACATTCTGGAGTCCGTGTTCCTACCACTGTTAGGGAATTTCTATTTGGTGATACAACGTCCCATCTTGTCCCCCTAATAGCGTCCTAGGAATTCACATCAAGAACCCATATACATGTATGGAACACAGTTCGCTGATATTAGGAGATCTTATTTCACTGCCTACTCTTAGTTATTGACATCTTTAGCACAGAAGTGCTCTCCAGCTTGGGAGGGCCGGCAGAGAGGGTGGGGCACGGAAACAATACCACACCACGTTGTTTCCAGCGGGTAGCCAGCAAGACCACAGAGAGAAATGTGCTTGAGTGCCGAGGCAGAGGAGACGAGGGGAACACATCAACTCCTTCTTCCTGGTAGTGCCCTATCGTGACAGAAGCTCTCAGGAACCTCACACAGCACAGGAGAAGGAGAGGAAGGTGTCCCACCAGGCTGATGGGTCCAGGGCTCACGGAAGAAAACAAGTTTTGATTTTTTTTTTTCTAAGTTGATTCCTTGCACCCTTGATCTCTGGATTGCAGAATGTATTTTGCAAAAGAGACATAATAAGACACAAGAAGTTCTGTATCTTCAACAAACACCTGTTTTTAGGATAGAAGAAGAAAAGGTGGTCAAAGAACAGCCCTAAGTGGAAAGGAGGAAAGAGGGGATGGAGAGTCAGGGAGCTCAGAAGGAACCAGAAAACTTCTGTCAGCTTCCTGTCAGGGAAGGGACCCCCACTTATAAGAGCACTGTTTCTCTGGGAAAGGATACTCTTGCATTAAGTGCTCAATTGAAAGCATTTGTGACAAACCAAATTTTAATAAATTATGGATTCCATATTAGTTCCCAATTTCTGTGAACAGGGGAAAACATGTAAAGACAAGGTCAAGTTCTTGCCCCCTCCCCCACCCGCACTCAGCAAGAGGTTAAATGAGGTCACACCAACCAAGTGGCAGAGGCACCCTGTGATGCTTATTAGAACAGTGGTGTGTCCCAAAGGCCATAAAAGTTCAGAGAAAAGAGAAAATCTGTTCAGCTTCTTGAATGATTGGGAATCATGAATTAGGTGCATTTGATCTCAACCTCAGGAGATGAGTAGAATTATATTATTCAGAGCTGGTAAACAAAATCCTTAAATCTAAGATCTGAACATTCCTTGGAGAGGTTCTAATCCAAATCCCTGACATTGCAGATAAGAAAACAGAGTAACACTCCCAGTACCAGTGATCTGTCAACAAAAAATGTTTCACATAAGACTTTATACTAAGCTCATTTCAAGAAGACAGGCTCACTCAAAAGGAAGAGATGTTTTAAAATTCTCCTGTGGCCTCTTATAGGAGAAACAGCACTCACAAATTAATGGAATCAAAATTAAATCTCAAAATTAAGATTCGGGCATCTTTCTTGAAGTTATGCATATATTTTAAGAGTTGAGAAAGGAGAATAAGGAAATAGAACTGAGAAACCACAGCATTTCTAAGATTGAGGGATAAAAGTAAAAAAAAAAAATATTGACAGACAATGCTTGGCTAATACATCATTTTATGTCTCAGGCACTTGGTTCATGGAAATGAGGACAATTATGAAACTCACAATATTATCTTAAAGACAAATGATGCCGGACATAAAAGTACTGTGGAAAGCTTTGGCAGGCATGTGATAACAATTTTAAGAAGCACAGTGATGTGTTTCTGCTTAAGGTTTCCTGAGGCATCAGCCCTGGGCTGAGTTATTCAATGGGACTTTCCTCCTTCTCTGTCTCTTCTTGGCCCCTTCCAGATCCCCCCTCTTTATTTTCAGGCTGCACTATTTGCATCATCCAAAGATAAGCATGGAACTATAATGTCTGTTTTAAACATTTTGCTTAGCCTTACCAAGATGAAAGACTCAAAAATGTCCATTTAATATAACATTTCCCAGCAGAGCTTACAAAAAGGGAGTACATTCTATTTACCAGCCTAGGAGGATTTTCAATCAAAAGCCTTCTGCAAAGCCTGAACGAACACGTGCTCAAATTTGCCATCGGGACCGACCGTTTCCTGCTCTCCTCGGTAACTCTCTGTACCCTAATTCAGATTGGAAAAAAAAATTCCACTTTGGAATTATTTTCCACTAATCAGTGCTCTGGACAACAGTGGGTAAGAACCTCACCTGTTTTCAAAAGTTTTCCAGCCTTCCATATAATTCTACTTATCATATTCTGACCATGCAAACATTTCCTCGAGATCTCTGACATTTTCCCTGTCGTGTATTTTGTAATTTAAAGTCCGAGGATCATTCATCTAAAAAATGAAGTGATTGGCAAAAGAGTAATTTATCCAACATCCTTTGGTGTGTGGCTTCTACTTCCCACTTATACTGACATCTACCTTGCCCTCTGAATGTGAAAGATAATATATATCATTTTTGACATTCACAAAGCTCATTCCATCTTAATTTCACCTTTGAATTTTTCTCATCAATGGCACACTGACAGAGTTTTAAATGTTGTCATTGACAAATGACAGAAGGATATATAAGCCAGACATTAGAACAACGTAAAGGAAAATTTCTCCCTCTTCTCTTCGATAGGTGTCCAGGTTTCTTATTTATCCAGTAAACATACGCATGCAGACACATCCCATCCAAATAATTTAAATCACACTGATAAATTACCGGTCTTCTTTCTTCTCTTTGGAGTCTAAGCTATAAATGGATGTTAGTCACTAGTATTTACTATTTGTGTACATTTTGCCTAATTTCTGGTTCTTGACTTAAGAATTGCAGTGAGGATACTGAAACCCTCTTTCTAAAGAGGTTGAATCCCTTCTTAGGGATTGACAAACAAGAAAAGGATGCTACCCACTAATGAAGCCCATTCAGGCACTGCAAATAGTTTGCAACACAGATCACACAAACAAAAGTATGTTCTTTCACAAATAGTTTATTTCCATTTTCCCGGCGTTATTAAACTGTCTAGTTAGAAAATACGCTACGTCAGACTGGGGCTGTAATTACTGGAAGAAAATTCGGAAATCTTTAACTAGAAAGAGCTGCAAAAAGACCCAAATGGGCGTGTCTCATGGGTGTTTGGCAGCACGTCCTCCTCCCCCAACCTTGTCGGAAGGCCTGTAATGTCGATAGAATAAGGACCCAGTGGAGATACACTCAGGACCAGTGTATACAAGTTTCCAATTTTTTCCCAGTTTTATTTATAAATAATTCAGCACTTCAAACCATGCGCACGGAGTGTAAGATGATCTGAGCTATGTGCCAGGCTCTCTCCTTGGCCTGTCTGCGAGTCCCTCGGAATCCAGCAGTGAGTGCTTGATTTAATGACCGGGCCATTCTCCTAAGAGGGAGGTTCGGAAGGACGAGGCAGGGTGCCTCCAGAAGGCTCTTGGAGTGGTGTGAGTAAGGTGTGGAGGGAATCACACTGGGCGGCCGCCGTGGGGGGTGGATGGGAAGAACAGGATGAGAGGGAGGGAGGAAGGAGGGAGAGACACAGCCCCACAGAGGGAGAGAAACAAGAGTGGTTCTCAGGTTCGCAACTATGTAGTCCGTTACATAAAGTATCTTTCAAGCTTCTTCCTCCCACATTCCCTGTCTCAGTCAATGACTTCATCCTTTACCCAGAGTCTTTACTTAGAAATCTCAACCTCCCAACATATGTGAGAAACCCGGGCACCATGCCCAATGGAGAGAAGATGCTCAACTTTGTACTTCCCTCGCCTTCTGCCCGCGTCCGGCTTCCCTCTGTGGCTGTCCCCCACTTCCCATTCTCTGGGCTGCAGCCTCGGGCTCGCACCCAACCTCCCCTGGGTCTAGACAGAGGCCCCAGGCTCCCCGCCCTCCACGCTTCACCTCCCAACATCAGGGCCTCTTACCCGATGATCTTCCAAATCCTGAGCCCCGGAGAGTCCCCACAGGCGCCACGGAAGGGACGTGGACAGCAAGGCAAACACTTCTGCACGTGAGAATGCCAAGTGCGCTCCACGCTTCAAGCAAAACCACAGCGTCTGTCTGTCCATCTGGGGCGCACACGTAGCAGAAAGCAGGGCCGCTGTCCACAGCATGACGCAAGCCTTCTATTTCCATTTGGTGTCTTCCCGGAGAGACATAAACCTGCCCTACAGGTGGGGAGGGGCCTGGGCTGCAGGAGGAAAGCTTGCCTCTGTGGGCGCAGAATCCACATAGGCAGCGGGAACTGAACTGGTCCTAAGAAGCCTGGACGGAAGGTGGTTACAGTTTGACTGCGGGATGCTGGGGGGAGTCACGCGGGCAAGTGCCTCGCAAAGGGCCCGGGGGGTGGGGGGGGGGGCATTGATCTTCTCTGCTGTGTAAGCCCAGAGTAAACACCAGCCCGGGCAAGTCAGAGTGTGTGTGTGATTCACGGAGACCACTTGAGAGTAGTTTTAGGTTCATGGCAAATGAGAGAGGAAGGTACAGAACGCTTGACAGAGCACCTCCGGCCCCCACACGTGCACGGACCCCCAGAACCAACATCTCCGCGGACGGTGTGTGCGTTACAGCGGATGAACCTACGTGGCCGTGGTTTACCTTCGCGCTCGCCCTGCATGTTGTGCTTTCTATGGGTTCTGACAACCTATGAGGACATGTCGAGCACAACAATATAAAGTATTATCGCCACCTTAGAAGTTCTGTGTTCAGCTTATTCAGAGACTGGTCCTTTTCCAGTCTCTATGGTTTTGCCTTTTCCAGATGCCCTGCAGTTGGAACCACAGGATGCAGTCCTTTCAGACTGACTGCTTTCATCCAGTGGTGTGCGTTTAAGAGTCTTCCACATCTTTCAGCGGCGGCCAGCCACGTTTTTCTTTTTTTTTCCTTAAGATTTTATTTATTTATTTGACACAGAGAGACACAGCAAGAGATGGAACACAGCAGGGGCAATGGCAGAGGGAGAAGCGGGTTTCCCACTGAGCAGGGAGCCCCATGCAAGGCTTGATCCAGGATCCCAGGATCGTGACCTGAGCCGAAGGCAGACGCTCAACGACTGAGCCACCCAGGCGCCCCTCCCCCCTCTTCCTTTTTTCCTCATTTCTTTTTGGTAGTGAATCTTATTCCATGGTCTGGATATCACCGTTTATTTATCCATTCACCTGTTAAAGGACATCTTGGTTACTTCCCAGTTTGCGTGATTAAGAATACAGCTGCTACACCTGCCAGTGTGCAGGTTTCTCCGCAGACGCGTTCTCGACTCTTCCCCGTGAATCCTGTGAAGAGTATATTTGATTTGTAGGAAATCATCAAACTACTCTCCAGTGGCTGTACATTTTACATTTGTACCAGAACGAATGAGGCCCTGTTCTTCCACATCCTCACCAGCATCTGATGAGGCCTGTGTTCTGGATTTTGGTTAATATAAAAGATACGTGGAAACTTAGTATTTGACTTAAAATATCTATATGTTTAACATTCTTCGAATCAAGTTGAAAAAATCATGGAGAGGAAACAATTCAATCTAAGTATACAAATGAATTGCAAAATTATGCATTTCATTTGGACACTAAATTTAGAGCTAAATTTTTTGGTAGCAGAAGTAAAAAGAGGAACACAGGGATGCCTGGGTGGCTCAGTCAATTAAGCATCTGCCTTTGGCTCGGGTCATTATCCCAGGGTTCTGCAATCGAGCCCCACATCGGGTTCCCTGTTCAGCAGGGAGCCTGCTTCTCACTCTGCTGCTGCTCCCCCTGCATGTACGTTCTCTCCCTCTCTCTCAAATCAATAAATAAAACCTTTAAAAAAAACAAAAGGGGGGATAGAGTTCTTGAGTTCTTCAGTACTCAACTAGCCAATCACAAATATTTTCGGAACATACTCATGAAGCATGGACTAGGCACCAGAAATCACTATTTTGCACACTGGAGACAAAGTAGTCATTAAAACATTCAGAAGCCCTACCCGCACAGAGCTTACATGATAGTAGAGGAGAGAGATATTACACAAATATACGTGGGGCAGAAATTCCAGTTCGCTGTCAAGATTCTAAAAATAACAGGATTGAGCAACAGAGTGAAGACAAAAAACAAAATAGAAGGAGACTTATTTGGAGCAAACAGGACAAAGGAGGGCTCTTGTCAAGGTGATATCTGGACACATTTCTGAATGAACTGTATCCACTGGAAAACATGCAATACGAGTTAAGACCAACTCTTTTCAGGTTGCATATAATTATGAGAAGAGGGCCTTAATCAACAGGACATTACAGGACCTGCAAAGCATCTTACAAGGGGAAAGCTTATTATAATTAATTATATTGTTGATCCTGTAATTCTATTTTTTATACTTTCCCTTTCGTATCTAATGTGGTTTAATCCTCTTTCCACACCAAGTGGATTCCTATCAATGGCTGTATAATGCTTGATATTCTTTCATTAAAAGTTCTCTGCCCTCCCCGAGGGAACCAGGAAGTGGAACATAAGGGGCCACAATGATCTTAAACTCATTCCCCAAATGATTAACAAGGTTGAAACCAACAGAAAATTTAAAGCTTGTTTGGCAGAGAATTACTTCTCCATAGTCAGCCATTGTGTCTCTTCAGACCCCACTAACAAACCCTAACTAACAAACTATGTCTCTGCAAAAGCCCAGACTCAAGGCCAACTGATATGGATTCTTTCTGGGAACCAGCATCCCTTATTCAAGGCAACAAGCCAAGACCCCACCTAGTATACACCTGCTCTGCTCATACCCACACCGTTCCCCTTGTCTTAAATGAACGCCCTGGCAGCAGGAGCTGAGTCTTGCCTTCTTCTGATGTTAAGCCTCTGCCCCAAAGTGAACATGGGATGTATGTTACATATGTGTTTACTCCGTGTGCAGGCTCCATCTTTCTTCACGAATAGTCATAAGTCCACTGCCCCCCACCTTTCATGCAAAAGCATGCTCCCTTAGCTTAAAATTTCCCCGTTTTCTTGTTCAGGGAGTAATGGCTTTGGGAAATCATTTCCTGTGATCTCCTTATTTATTACAAATAAAGATTGGTTTGTGTTACCACTCCACTCTCCCGGCATAGTTTCTACCTGTAACTCCCTGGGGAGGGAACTCCCCTTAGTTGGGTAACAATCTCCTGCCCTTTCCTTAGTGACTTGGGACAGCACGGGACTCTCAACATCAGGAGGTTCCCTGCCTGGTCCCTCTGGGCACGTCACATGACTCTGCTTGATTCAGTTTGGGTCCCTGAGGCAGGGGACAGATGGGGTGGACCTCTGCGCTCCTCCTTCACACCTGGGTTCCTGACCCTCTCTGCATCAGTGAGGTGGTTCATTTCAGGGTCTCTGAACATCACTGATACCATCTAAAGTCATCTTATTTTCAGTTTGGAACAAATTGCTTCTTACGGATGACTTATCTTAGCAAGTGTATTTAAGTGACTTATTTCAGCAGCTTTTGACAGCAAGGGTGATACATAAATTCTACTCAGAGGCATGAGGTGACTGTGTGTGTGTGTGTGTAGCCTGGAGGGCTCTGGGGACATTGCAGGGTTCTGGTTGTTATATCTTAGGTGTGGGCAAATCGGTCATTAAATTCCAGCAGGCACCCCCGTTCTTACTAAGTCTGATGCTTACGCTCCTAACTATGGCTTCACTGTTAGACCAACATCTCTATGATTATAACATCTGATTCTCTAGTCTTTTCCATCAGTTCTCACCCATTAAAGAATATGAAATATCAGGAAATGGATAATAAATATTTGAGATAACTTAAGGAGACCCCAAAAAATGAAAACTTCTTAAGAACTAGGTTAAATATGATATAAATATTGTACGTTTTCTTCAGAAAGACAAGCTGTATCTTGGCATTCTTGTTGAGGTTGAAGTTAGTAAATAACAAATGATCTAACTGCATACATAAACACACACCCATGTGGGCCTGTTCATGGTTTTTTTTGGATTAAAAATAGGAAGTCCCTGAATCCTGAGGACCAGATGAACACTGGAGGCAAACTGATGAGAAAGGTGACCAGGACAAGCAGATGGGGAGCATATCGAGTGGAGGAAAAAAAAAATACTGATTATATGGGAAAGCCTTTTTATTTTAGTTAAATTGTGGAGGATTTTCGGTTTAAAATTTCATTTCTGGGGTTTCATGGATGGTTTCTCACAAAACTCTGAAGAATAAGATTTAGGGATAAACTGACAACAGATTCCTGATCTGCAAAGATAGTGCACTAGGGCCAAAAGGGTGAAACGAGAGAAGGGAAGCCAGGAGATGACTCTGAATTCCCCTGGCACATTTGTCACCACTGTTCCTCCTGGGTTTGTTATACATGGATGACACAGTGCTCTCAGACCTTCCCCTGCACGTCCCGCTATACAAGCACACCTGCAGCATGACTTCACACACCCCTGGGAAACAGCTGTCCAAGTGTCCCAGGAGCTGAGGGGTGCCCAGGGGGCAGGACATAGTATGTAAGCGAGTACAGTCCCAGGCAAAGTGGGACAGTTGGTCCCATGCATATGTGTACAAGCAAAGAACTCCTGACTCAAAGTTTGGTTAAATTAAAAGTCCTCCTTTCTTTCGACCTCCTGGCATTGTAGATCGGCAGAGTGAATACACCATGAGCGTAAGAGGGGCAACACTATTATTCCCTTTAATCGGCTGAACTAGTGAATGGCTCAATACCGAGAAATAAAATTTTAAGGAACTCAAAGGGGTTGAGTTCCTTAAAACACTCAGCTACAAAATAATTATGTCATGGAGATGAAAAGACCTGCACAGGAAAATCACCAATAAAATGGCAATACACTTGTTATGGTGAACCTTTGGTAAAGGTAAAGTATGTAACTGTTGTGTCACTATGTTGTACACCAGAAACTAATTTATAATGTCAACTCTACCTCCACTAAAATTGAAAAAAGAAGAAAAATAATCTTTAAAAAGTCCTTCAAATGTGTATCTCCAGCCCAAAACTCTTTCAGGTACCCCGCACCTAAGAGTCTGCGTACGGCTCAGCCCACCTGGTTATCGCGCAGGCTTCTCAGACTTGGCCAGGCCGAAACAGGACCAACAAGTCTTTGTGAACGGCATCACCTTTCACCCAGTCTCGTTTCCCTTCTGACTTTTTATTCTCTTATCAGATCCAGCGTATCACCAAGTCCCAGGTGATTCTGCACTAAACACTCCAAATTTCCTTATCTGTGTCCATTGCTGTGCTTTCCAGAAGTCCTCACCATTTCTCATCACCTGCCACCTTCCTTCCTGCCTTCAGCTGCTGTCAAAAGAGAACTCCTCCCCATCCTTGTCTTCAGATGTGGGCGTCATCTTCCTTTTCTTCTGATTTATTGAACATATTCCTCTTGCTTCTCAAAATCTAGCTCGGATCTGACCGCTGGGGAATCCTCTGAGACTACGTGGCCTGGCCCATCACCCCAGATGGATGCAGCTCAGCTCCCTCACGCCCCTAGGAGAATGGAAGTCCCTTGGAGGCAGGGACAATGTGCCATGTGTTTCTGGTCAGAAAGAACCAGAACAGACACACTAAAGGTGGTCCTAGAGCTGCCTGTGGAAGGAGAACATGGTAGGGTCAACCCAGGGAGAGGGATGAGCCAACCGCCCACAAAGAACCTCCGAGACACTACCATCTGGCCATTTTCCCTACTTGGCATCTATTCTGCCTCAAACATGTAGTAAGTGTTTAAGAAAACACTTTTCCAGGGGCCCCTGGGATGCTCAGTCAGTTAAGCTCAGACTCTTGGTTTCAGCTCGGGTCATGATCTCAGGGGTCCTGGGACTGAGCTCCAAGTGGGGCTCTGTGCACAGCAGGGAGTCTCCCTCTGCCCTGACCCCCAGTGCACTCACACTGTCTCTCCCCCCTCCTCTTTCTGAAATAAATCTTAAAAAAAAATGCACTTTTTCAGAGAAAGAAAAAGAGAGAGAGAGAAAAATACATGGCCATTCTAAATGTACTTAAGCTACAGCTAAGAAGTCAAGATTCAATGAAGGAAAGAACAGGAAACATTTCGATACTTCATTCTTCAAGAAACTGAATCTAAATGGGCTCATGCTGGCAAGAGTACAGAAATGTAACCTTCGCTAACCCATGTCTTCTGGATTTACAGAATAGGTTAGCTTTGTTTCCACGTAGACCTGGAAAGACAGCTTTAAAAGAGATCCCACCCTCCACCTGGCAGAGCCACCGTTGGGCACCACACGGCGCGTCATTGCTGGAGCCCGCACCAGCCACACTTAAGACAGGAAGCTCAAGGCCCCATAAGAGTGTCTTCTCACAGCCCGACACAAAGCAAATAGTGACTGACATCAAAGAGGGCTCGAAGGCTAGCAAGAAGGAAGATGGTATTTCAGAATCAAAGATGCAATAACCATGGCACCCAACTACCTTTATTCTGTACTGAGATGTTGCAGAACACCCTTCTAAAACATTCCTTGGCTGCCTTGCCAGAAGGGAAATCAGAAAAAGGACAACTCCATTGTAGATTTTTACATCAACTAGTAACAAAGAGGGTCCCAAATGCATTTGACAAGCCAACAAACTGAGAATCGCAGAAGCTGAGAAATGCTGGTCATCAACTCTAATTTGATTTTATAGCTAACTTTTAGGTAGATAGTTGGGGGCCCAGAATAGAGAAACAACACAGGGTCTGGAGCCCCCTCCCTTTAGAGCATGGCTAAGAAAAGATGCAGCTTCTCTCCCTTTGTCTCTCAGCTGAACTGGCAACACAAAGTGTGACTCATTTTATAGATTATTACCTCTGGCTCGTCAGACTGCACTGTCAACCAAGTAAATGACAGACAGAATCGTGATCATTTGTAAATCATCTAATTTTCTCTTTGCGGAGGAAAACCATCAACATCAATTGGTGTCAGGTATTAGAAGACAAACAATAAATTGCTTATCTTCTTGCCCTTAATGAAACACATTTTCCTCATTAGCTTCTACAATGCTGCTATTGGTTAAAACAAACTTTCAAAGTATTAATTGCCTCCCTCCTTATGGGAAGGGCATCATGCCCAGTGCTGAAGACCAGCAGAGCAGGACATTTTTTTTTTAAGATTTTATTTATGTATTTGACAGACAGAGATCACAAGTATGCAGAGAGGCAGGCAGAGAGAGAGAGAGGAGGAAGCAGGATCCCTGCTAAGCAGAGAGCCCAATGCAGGGCTCGATGCCAGGACCCTAGGATCATGAACTGAGCAGAAGGCAGAGGCTTTAACCCACCCCAGGCACCCCAGGCACCCCAGGACACTTTCTAAAAAAGGTTTCTAGGGACGCCTGGGTGACTCAGAGGTTAAGCCTCTGCCTTGGGCTCAGGTCATGATCTCAGGGTCCTGGGATCGAGTCCCACATTGGGTTCTCTGCTCAGCGGGGAGCCTGCTTCCCCACCCCCTCTCTCTGCCTGCCTCTCTGCCTGCTTGTGATCTCTCTCTGTCAAATAAATAAATAAAATCTTTTAAAAAAATAAAAAAGGTTTCTAAAGTTTGGAGAAATTCACTCACAAAATCCACTTTAAAATGCAAAATCACTATGCACCAGGGAAGATGTTATTTGGAAACTAATGGTGAAGGACTATATGTGATGAAGACTGATAATATCAAGAAAGTTATATTAATCATGGGGTTGGAATACATGGGTAAAAATACTTTATCCTTACCAAAGAGATAAGGACCAAGGATGAAATAACTGACTCACTGTAAAATCCTTTTCATCTCTTCGATCGCAAATAACAGTAATACTAATAATAACAACAGGCAACACTTATTGGGCACTTGGTTTCTTCATAAATACAACATAGGGGGCTTAGTAGCTAGATCACATTGGACAGAACTCAAAATAGAGCTCTCTTCTTATGAACACACTACACTGAGAGCTGGAGAGATATGTCACTTCTTTACAAGTCAGTATGACAGAAGGATCAAGAAACCGAGCCACCAATCTGATGGCAGTGGCCCTGGGAGGCAGGTGGGAAGGCTCTGGAGCCTGCTGCTGGCCAGCGCTTACTCCAACAGTGGCTCGATCTGGGGAGGGCACTGGGCTGACAGGGGAAGGTAGCAGAGCTGACCACGGTGCTCAGGGAGGGGCTGCTTACTATCTGCTGCAAAGGGCTCTGCACATCTTACGGGCTGCGATAGCTGTCTCACTGGTGAATAAGTCCCGTCTAAGGGTAGTCATGGGCACAGATGCTCAACTAAGGACTGACCTGCATTTGAAGCCAGTTTCCACTACTCTTACTCTTCACCCCTAGCAGGACGATAACTCTCATTTTCAGATTTTTGTGACCTCTGTAAAACTCAGTATGATAGGGGCGCCTGGGTGGCTCAGCGGGTTAAAGCCTCTGCCTTCGGCTCAGGTCATGATCTCAGGGTCCTGGGATCGAGCCCCGCATCGGGCTCTCTGCTCGGCGGGGAGCCTGCTTCCTCCTCCTCTCTCTCTGCCTGCCTCTCTGTCCACTTGTGATCTCTGTCTGTCAAATAAATAAATAAAATCTTAAAAAAAAAAACTCAGTATAATTCTTGATTCTCAGGGCTTATGGGAGAATGAAGCCCTGTTCCAGATGAATGTACCATGGAACAAAATGAAAATGACAGCCCCCACTTTTAGTCGTGACTGTGAAAAACTGACCCCACACCTTTTGGTGTGGTCATGTACTTTCACGGTCCGAGGTTTAAAACGTGTTATCTGAGGAGATGGGGAGGAGGCTTCGAATGTGTATTTCTCATCCTCAACCAAGTGGTTTTATCTATCTGCTCATCTTACCTCCACATCCCCGCTGTACTGGGTCTAACTCGGGGAACTTCAGTATCTGGGGAGGGCTTTGGAGTTGAGCAACAGGTTTGGGGAGGGAATAGTACTGAAGGGGGGCTCCTGACAACTAACAAATGATTGAGACGTTTCAGTCCATCCGGAGAAGCATCAAGGAAGAAATCGGGAGGCAAGGAAGGAACACTACCTCGTGCATTTAAAATTCTCGTCTATTTGGACAGAATAAGTGTAAAGAAAATAAAAGCTAGACTAGCAGCCCACACAGTTCAGAAATCGTGCCTCACACACTAGATGTGCCGGTTAATTTCTGGCCTGTTTCAGATCGGCTTGGCATCACCTGCTGTGTGATGACGGCGCCGATCAAGGTCAATGTTCCTCTTTGCCCGAGTGGTGTGACGCTGAGCTTTGTCAGAGAAGGCACTGGAAGGGTCGTGGAGGAAAGGAGCTTCCCTTCTTATCATCTCTGCAGACGGGGGCCTGCACCAGCCAGAAACACCTGACTCCTCCCCACCTGCAGCTTCCCCGAAGCCTCTGCAGGGGCTTGCTGTCTCCCCATCCAGAGATCCATGCCCTCTCGGACAGCTTTGTGGTCCACAAGAAATAGCGCCTCCCCGATTTCAGCAACACACAGCGTCCCCGTGGACTTGCCCAATTTCCCATGAACCACAGCAACACCCTATAGATAGGTGTCATCCTGGGAGCAAAGCCTCCCCCCACCCCACCGTTTGTTTCCTCTTCACGTGGGTGTGACTCAGCACAAGAGGCGATCAGTAACTTCTCCCTACCTCTGCCCTTCCTGTCGTCTTTTATCCCTGAGTACACGATGCCCTATTTTCCTAATTCCTCATATGCTGGATATGATTAACATAATATAATACAATTTAAAAATAAATAAAAATAAAGTACACAGTTTGCTGCCTTAAAAGAGATGTACAATATTTAGGAGCGCATACTGAATGATTCATTTTGTATATATTTCCAGAAAGTGCACAGTAAGTTTTAACTACTTTGTTTTGTAACTTATTAAAATTTCATTCCCTGGGGGAGGGAGGGAGATGATTGTATATCAAACTGTCTCATTTCAAACTGCTCCGTGGTTTCTTTCCCATGAGTGGACTCTGATACTGTAGATATTAAAACTGAAACAGCTAACATTAGAAAGGAATTGGCAGCTGGAACAATTAATCTAGGGTGTCAATAAATGGCGGCAGGTTGAGATCAAAGTGGGACCCAGGGACAAATTCCTTCTACATACAAGGGGAGAGTTAGCTGGGTGTTGTATCAGCAAACATAATAACAAAATTAATTCAGTGAGTTATGAATAGTTATTAGAAATTTATGGGAATTCCTGGGTAATGCTTGTTATCCAGTGGTCTCTAAAAACCATGCGAACGGAGAGTCCAGCACGCTTGCTATTGCTAAACCTGCATGTAATTAGAACTACATGATGAAAATATGGAATAATGTAGATACATATTCTTTTCCTAGTGCAGAAAGTCACTTTTTTTTTAAACAAGATAATTTGGGCAATAGATAACAGAGAAAAAGAAAGATAGGAAGAAAGGAAGAAAGAAAGAAAGAGAAAAGAAGGGAAAAGAGAAGAGAAGGAAGAGAAGAGAAGAGAAATGAAAAGAAATGAAAGGAATACCACCCCCATCACAAAACAAAATCCAGGAACACATGCTTTGTATTCTCAAATTCCCTTGTCTTAAATGAGAAGTAAATACAACAAAATAATGAATTTTATTTCTTATCCATGGAGTAATATTCTGCTCTGCTGGTATAGAAAGATATTCTAGGTATTTGAAGATGCAATGGTTGAAGATATTTAATTTATTTTAACAACCTTAACATTGAATCCAGAGATCTATGTCCAGAATAGTAGCAGCAAAAATATAATACAACAATAACTGGTGAGAATTATCAGAAAAATAAATCAATAAAGTCTCTGGAAATTGCCTTTAAACCTAAAGCAAAAGAAGAAACATTTAATCTGGAAAATCTGTTTTATTCACAAGAATTGACCAAAGTGATCCTAAAATTCATATGGATATTCAGAGAATCTAGAATAACCAAAACAATATTGAAAAACAAGGGAAAAAAAGAAGGGACTCATACCTCCCTACTCCATTACATTCTAAAAAATTATTCTAATCAAGATTATGTTACATGAACATAAAAATAGACATATTGATAAATGGATAGAATTCAGAGCCCAGGAATAAAGTTCACATTACAGTCCATTGATTTTTTGACAAGGATGTCAAAACAATGCAGTGGAGAATGAATACAGTTTTCAAAAAATGGTGCTGAGACCACTGGGTATCCACCATGAAAAAAATGAAGTGGACCCCTTCCACACATCACACAAAAATCAATTCATAATGAACCATAGGTCTAAGAATAAAAAATAAATCTACACAACTTTTCCAGAGAAATGTAGGAGTAAATCCTTATGACCTTGGATTAAGACAAGTCTTCATAGATGTGACATCAAAAGCCTAGACAACAAAGAAAAAAATTGGGCCTCATC
Source organism: Taxidea taxus jeffersonii (assembly GCA_003697995.1). NCBI lineage: Eukaryota > Metazoa > Chordata > Mammalia > Carnivora > Mustelidae > Taxidea > Taxidea taxus. The sequence continues at coordinate 2,731 of RCUC01113461.1, read as the reverse complement.
AAAATTAAATACTTTGTGCTTCCAAGAACATCATCAAAAAAGTGAAATGACAACTCAAAAAATTGTGAAATATTTTGGCAACCATTTGATATGATAAGAGACTTCTATATACCATATATAAAGATCTCTCACAACTTAATGATAAAAAGCAAATTACTCAATTAAAAAATGGTACAAAAGTCTAAATAGACACTGCTCCAAAGAAGATATACATGTGGCCATGAAGCACATGAAATGATGCTCAATATCATTAGCTATCAAAGAAATGCAAATCAAAGCCCACAATTATACCCATTCAAATCCACTAGAATAACTATATTCAAAAACAGCCTTAATAAGAAATATTGGTGAAAATACAGAGAAACTGGAACACTAATATACAGCTGGTAGAAATGTAAAATGGTATCACCATTTTGGAAAACACTCTAGAAGCTCCTGAAAACATGGCCGTATTATCCAAAAATCCACTCCTAGTTATATACTCAAAAATAAAAACATGTGAACACAAAAACTTAAAAAAAAGCACTTACACCATTATTCATAATTGCAAAGAGTGGAAAGGCCATCAACAGATGAGTGATGTCCATCAACAGATGTCCATCTACAGATGACCAAACGTGGTATGCGTCTATAAATTTCAACAGTATTCAGAGATACAAAGAAATGAACTACTGATTCATTTCATGAATGAATGAATGAACCTTGAAGACAATATTTAATAAAAGAAGGTATTCAAAAAGACCACGTTTTGTATGATTGCACAGATATGAAATGCCCAGAAGAGGCCCATCCATTGTGACAGAAGAGGTCAGTGTCAGTGTTTGTCTAGGCTTGGGGGGGGGGGGTTTGAGGGAACATGGGGAGTGATAGAAAATGGGTACAAGGCTTCATTTTGGCTTAATTAAAATGTTGTAAAAACTAATTTGGTGATGGTTCTATAACTCTGGGACTATATTAAAAACCACTGAATTATACACTTTAAATAGGTGAATTTTATGGTATGAATTATATTTCAGTAACCATTATTAAAAGGAAATACAGCTCAGGACTGGGGAACAGAGTCTAATAGATGATACAAAAATTCAAATTGACTGTAATTTCCAGCTTCACATTATTTATAATGCAAAACATCTGCATTAATTCAGTTTGAGAATGAATAAAGGAGAGTGGCCAGAAGATTGGGCATGTTTTTTGGTTTTCCAAAGGAAGAATGAGGAAGAACTCAGAATGTTCAGATACATGAGACTGACCCTCTACTTAGGAGTTCCCTTTCCCCCTAAGGCCCTTGGAAAACTTTTGCTGAGCCTCCCAAGATCCCATTCAGATACCATCACCTCTTCCTTCACACGTCCTCAACCGCAGAGCTTCCCTTGCCACTGACTGTATCAGCATATACAGTTATATATATTGACTCTATGTGGATACAATACTCTATGTGGATACCTGTGGTATCAGGTCTGTCTCTACATTTTCCATTGTTTCCGCATCCACACCCATTTGATCGTTGGCATTCACTGCCTGATGTAGAGTCCCCATGGGGACGGGAAGGGTCGGGTAATAGAAGTGCCTCAGATAAATCAAGGAGAGAGCTGGGATTTCCTTTTGGCATAAAGGGAGGAAACTATCTCATAAATTCAACTCACATCCCCTCCCACTCTCAGAAGTGTTCTAATTTAGAGGGTTAATGAGCCGCCTTAGCCATACGATGACCCACACCAACATGGGTTGCCAATAGCAGGACAGAAGTCATGCTGTGGTGTTTAGGCACTGAGAGGGTATGAGCCAGTGATCCTTGGTTCCCTACTGTCCATATAGAGCATAGAGGAGATGAAAAAGTTCCCACATTGCGGTATGGAAGCACACGGGAGAGAGCTGATTCCTGAATCACAGGGACAGGGATGACAAAGAAGCTGCTTCCTGTATGGATGGCCTGATTCCAGCAACTTGATGGAGTCCTTAGCTGGGTTAGCACAATCAATAAGAACCTAGATGGGCTGCATAGCCATTAGCAGTGATATGGAACCTATCACATTTCTCAAAGACTCAAAGTTACCAAAGACCTAGCATATACCTCTGCTGGAGATCAGCCCATCAGCAGCCAACCAGATAGACCTCCCGCCTCTGACAGGACTTCATAATAGTATCTGTCTTTCTTTCTTTTCTTTCTTTCCTTCCTTCCTTCCTCTTTCCTTTCTTCCTTCCTTTCCTCCTCCCTCCCTTCCTTCCTTCCTTCCCTCCCACCTCCCTCCCTTCCTTCCTTCTCTTCCTCCCTCCCTTCTTTCCCTCCCTTCCTTCCATTCCATTCCCTTCTCTTCTTTTTTTTTTTTCCCCCAGTGCCCACATGTTGGGAGAGGAAAAAAGGGTAAAGAAGAAAAACCCCAAAAGGTGGAGAATTTAATCAAGAGGCTAAATTTGCCTGAAACATGATAGTTTTCACTAGGAGAGACTAACAGTTAATTTTCGGGTTTACACGTAATAATATCTCCCAGACCACCTCAGTACGTGTCATCAGAGGGGATAGGAGGTTCAAAGGACACTGAGGCCACAAATAGAAAAGAGTTATTTTGAGGTTTAGGAAGTGTCTTATTCATCTTCTGTTTCCAGTGCCCGGGTCCTACTGGTGAACACGGGAGTCTATATGCCTTCTGAATTTGCACTCTGAGTAGGAATACTCAACAAAGATTGAGCAAAAAACAAAATGAGCAAATCTTCTTAGCAAAACTCCATTTTG